>LPNX010534499.1:533564-760671 GCA_001517045.1 Pseudotsuga menziesii | reverse complement strand
TTTCTGAGATGAAGCGTTACAGTTTTGATCTTTAAAAAGTTGTACTTTACAATATATTTAATTTTTAATTATATTCTAAAACGTTTGTAATAAGATTTTTTTTCTTTTCAAAAGAACAAAATTTATAAATTACCCCTCTCTATGAGCACTCGAGTTGCTCTAAACTACTGTAGGTTTATAATTGCCCCCGCAATATGTAGTAGAATCAATTTGAGAACCGTGGCAGGTTCACCACAATCTACAGGTAACATTTCGTATTGAAGATAATCCAGGTAATTTTTTTTTTTTTAAATTTCAAAACCCGTCGATACAGCGACGGAAATCCCACCAACCCGTCGATACAGCGACGGAAAAAACACCACCAACCGTCGATATAGCGATGATAAAGCGTGGATATAGCGACGATGCGGCGTGGATATAGAGACGACAGGCGACGACGGGCCGTGGATACAGCGACGATGAGGCGTGGATATAGTGACGGCTTAAGCATATAACAAAATCTAGAACATTGTCGCTCTTGCGACGGAAATTAGGGGTCGTTGCTATTGCGACGAAAAAGTTTCCACGGAACAAAAAACACTTAAACGTGGCAATATCCACGCTTTTCCGTGGATATTGCCACGTTTTTCCGTGGCAAAATTGATCACTTGTACTAGTGATTACCTCTCATATATATAGAGGAATATGACATTCTTTCACATCAACTAAATTATACAACTTGAAAAGAACCATAGTTATGATTTTTTTACAGGTTTCATTTAATGGTTTATTTTACCCCAAATAAAAAATTGTTGTTACCAATTGAAACCTTTTATTTTCGAGGATAAATTACAACTTTTTTTAAAACCTGACCGATGGAATTGCAATCAAACCCATAGTTTGACCACTAATCGAAAATCGGTTCTACCAATAACACTCATTCTTTTCAGGGCTTAAATTACATATTGTTTGAGACTATGGCCTTAACAATTAGCACGATTTTTTATCCAAGGCTCAAATTACATATGGTTTGAAATTCTGGCCTTAACCAACATCGTTGGAGTCGAAAACCTAAATCAACCTCCAAATCAAAAAGTGGTGCTACATAAACATTTTTTTAGAATGAAATTATAACTTTTTGAAATTGTGGCCTTAACACATGTTGATGTTGTTGCAATAAAAATGTCAAAATCAACCTCAAATAAAAAAAAGGGTGTTACTAGTAACAATCATTTCCTTTGTATAGTTGAAATGTAGGAATTTTGAAACCACAATATAATAAAATATAATAAAATTTGAAAAAAATAATCACTTTAAAACAATAAAATAACCAATCACACACAAAATAAAAATAAAAATAAAACACTTTAAAATTCTAAAAATGAAACATTTTTTAAAACAAAAAATTTAAATTTAAAAATAAACCATAAAGTTAAAAAACATTAAATTTTTAACAAAAATATTAAAATTATAAATTTTTTAAAATTAAACACAAATGATCAAAGAATAAAATTACAAATGAGGAAATTTTTATAAAGTTATAAAAAGATTTAGAAAAAAATGAATAAATAGTTAAATAGTTAAAAATAATTTATTAAAAATTAAATTATTAAAGTCACATTTAAAAAAAAAAAATGTATATAATAATTTAATATAATAGTGGTAGATAAAGGTGAGACTCAATTTCTCTCCCTTTTATGTGCTCCCACCACTTCCTACTCCTATTACATGTAAATGAGGAAAGGGGGTGGATGCGAAGGGGGTGGAAATAGGTGCGCCACCTCTTTCCACTCCCTTCACATGTAATGGGAGTAGGATTACAATATATATGTGTGTGTTTTAAACTTAACTTTAATAATTTTAAATTGAATTTTTTAATAATTTATTTAACTTTTTAAATTTTAACTTTAATAATTTAATTTTTTAATAAGCTTGTAAAACAATTACTAAAAAAAATGCTTTGCAACAAGTGCATATGCCAAGATCCATATCAAAGTTAACCTAGTTGTTATCTCTCAAAACAAGTTTGAATGGAAGTGGCCTCTCAAGTGGGACACCCCCCCACCACGAAAGAAGATGAACTATCCTTTTAGGATATGATTTCATCCCTTGATTCGACAAAAGAATCACAATATTCAATGTTTGTCAAAAATATAGATGATACCATTGTTTTTATCCTATAAACGGAGGACCAGGCACGTGAGGAGATTTTTGAATATCCAGTAGTTTTTTCGACGCTCCACCATGCGTCTTACTGCACCCAGTGCACCTGACAATTCATCCTCCCAATCCAAAACAATTTTTTGAAGTTTCGTCAGGATTTCCAGGTCGAAGCCATTATTTTTGGCTTAAGACGAGAGGGGTATTTGTCCCTCTGCTTATGTTGTTGTACCTCTCCCCCTGTGGGAAGTACCCCTTTGTCTTCTTGGCATAATGGGATAAGCTTAGTAGGATGAAGGTGCTCCTGTAAAATATGGAGGCACACATGAGTAGAGCAATGGGAATACTGGCTTAGACTATGAGGAATACCTCGGTGACTCAGGGTGATAACAGTGGAGCAGGAGAGTTGAGAGTTAGGAGCAGAACAGTAATGGTGAGCTAGGCATCGAGGAGCCACATTGTGAGCCAGAGCAATGGTGGGGATCAGGTTAAACTTAGGGGTCGGCATCTTACGCAGTGAATGCTACTTGTGGGAGTATCGGCAACCAGCAGGGTGAGTAATGGCATCTATTTTTATGTCTGATATGGAAATCTTCATCTTTGCTCAAGTATAGGATCTTCTTGTTTTTATTATGGATTATTGTAATTATGTCTCATAGTCATGGACTTCTTAAATGTGAATACTGTCAGAGGGCTATTATTTTTTGAGAGGCTCTGTAGGGGTTTTCACCCCCTTAAACCTCAGGTAGCCAAGTTAAATTTTGTATTTTTTTTTCTCTGTAATATAATATATTTGTGCAACTTACAAAAAAAATTGTATATACATTAAATAGTGAAAATAAAAATATTTTATTATATTAATAATAAAAAAATAAACAAGATCAACTAAACTGACCTCAACGATAATAGTTGTTAGTATTAATTTTATATAAAGAGATAAAATGGATATCTTACAATGAAATGATGAAATTTTTAAGATCTTGAAAATTCGTGTGATCTACATGTAAGTTGTAGAATTAATACAATTAGATATTACAATAAGAAGTTAGGGATAAGGTTATATAGAAAAAATTAGATGGTAAATACTTTCACTTAGAATGTTCTGCATGCTCAAATCGATCTCAATATGAGGTTATATTAATGTATTAGTAAAGGGTTAATATATTATGAATTTATTTATTTTTGTTGTCTTTGTGGGTCATTAAGGTGGTATGTGGTACATTTTTTTGGGACAAAATGCATGTCACAAGAAACCTTATGGGCACTTCCTCTCATTTCGACGATGGTATTTAGACAAACCATTTAGATGTATTTTTCAAAACCTAACCTAGTGGGGACATCGAGTGAGGCTCACATTATGTACCAAGTGTTTTTTTTGGTATTTAATTTTTTTTATTTGTTTAAAACATGCCAACATTTTCCAATATGATTATTTTAAATTACTTTTACTATAATACTACATATAAACAATTGAATTTATAAAAGAAATTGTTTGACATTATATATACTTTTTTTATATAAATTTGAGATGGAAAAATATTATGGACAAACTCTTGAAAGTAGGGATTAGTACTCTTATCAAAGTCCCAGTTAATAATGAGAATATGTATCAAAGGACTTCATCAAAATTTTCAAACTTTTGAGAAACATTGTTGATATTGTTTCTAAATATGTTTATAAGATTCATTGTCAAACATTACATCATTAGCAGTAGAGATCCTTAAATTATAAGTCTCTTTTGATGATATCCTTTTATATTTATAAGAGTCACCATCACTAGTCCCCTTGAGTGGTATCTATTAAACCAACATAGGATATTTCCAAAAGACTGAACACCTTCGAAAACCACTCACACAAATAAATACATATCAACACACTGATGTTTTACATGGTTAAAAACCTAAAAAAGAGAAACAATTCACAACCCCAACCAAATAGCTACTTTAGGCAATAAATTGATGCAAATGAAAAATATTTTACATCTGAGTTTGTCACTATCAATCATCAAGCAAGTGACCCTCCATTCTCTTTAAATAGGGATCATGGACCAATCGGGTGTTAATCCATGGTTCAATATCCATTAAGATTGAGATGAATATGAATCATCAAATCACTCTATGACTATAATATATCATGATTGTTAGATTACATAAGTACAAATGTGTACTAAATATACACACTTTAACTAAAGACACATTTTACCAGGTTGATCTTAGGTAACTCTTAATTGTCTAAGTATCCTAACATCCCATGTTATGAACTTCAAATAGGATGAAGGATTTACAAAAGTGACACAATAGGATAAGGCGGCATTAGAGCCTATCCCCTCTTAATGACAAATTACTAAATTCCTAACATAGTTCAAAGTTTAGGAAAATTTCCTTATGTAAGAGACTTTGTGAAGATGTGTACAACTTCATCATCTGTAGGGAAAAAGAGAACTTCAAGAAAACTATCCTAAACAAGATTTATGATAAAAGTGCATCAATAAATCAATGCATTTTCTATGCCAATGTTGAACTGTATCTTTGGCAAGTTTTATGGAACTTTCATTGTCACACTAAAGGGTAGTCAAATGTTACTGTTTGAATCCAAACTTAGAAGGATTTGTCAAAGCCACAAGGCCTCCTGGATTACATTAACTGCTACTCAATACTCTACTTCTACTAAGGAAATAAAAATATATTTTTGTTTCTTACAAGCCCAAGCGACATGTCCAAAACCAAGACTGAAAACATAACCTGCAATAGAATTCCAATCATCAAGCTTGTTGACCCAATTTGAATTGGTAAAACCAACCAATAAAGGAGCCTACCGTGAATTGTAATGAATCCCAAACTAAAGTATACCCTAAATATATTGAAGTGTCATTTTTGTTGCTTTCTAATGGAATTTTTGGGATGTTTTCATATACAGAGAAACAAGACCAATAACAAAGGAAATATCAGGATGGGTATGAGTCAAGTAAAGAATTCCAGCTAACTGAAGATGTAGGGTAGCATATACTTTGGGTGTAGTGCAAATGAAAATAAGTATGACTCCAAACTAGAAGGGATATGGCACTAGTTTACAATCATCCATGTGAATGTGATGAAGAAGGTCACAATCATACTTAGGCCAAGAAAACAAAAATTCCTTCTTTGGTTTGTAGGACTTGGAATCCAAGAAAATAATGCAAATTTTGTTAATGTATTTGTAACTTTGGAATGTATTCACTTGTATATATTATGTATTGTACCCGGATGTTCCTATTGGGAGAATCAATAATGTAAACAAGTCATGTAAATTCATTGAGGTTAACCCTCCATTGTAAGTCAGGGGAATAGTCCCCACAATTGAGTTAAGGTTAACCCTCCTTGTTAATCGAAGGGTAAAGTCCCCATAGTTGCGGGGCACTAGGGTTATTATACTCTCTTAGAGAATTCAACCCTGGTAAGTAATTGTTAAGTGAGGCCGACTTGATGGAGTGGAAATAAAGTGAACGAAAGAATATAAATAGAAGTGAGGATCTCCTAATTTATATACAACATGCACTCACTCAACTGGGGTGCATGAGTGAGAGAGAGAACAGTTGTTGGAGATCATCTTTTCTGTCTTTGGGTTTTATTGCTGCCATTGGTGCTCATCCTATCTCAGAGGAAGTTACAGGGTTTTATCCTTTATGGTTTCCCCGACAAAAATTATTTGTGTTTCTTATCTCTTTTGATTATTGTTGTGCATGTTATTCTCTGAGATAATATCCTAAGATCATATAGCTTAAATGATAAAAATCTAACATGATATCAGAGCTAACCTGAGAAGAATACATTGTGCAGCTGTAGAATCTAGGGCTTCTTAATTTTTCAGTCTCTCTCCACAATCCATTAGCAAAACGAGGCTAGGCTGAACCTCCAATGAAGGGCGCGTCTTTTTGTTGATGCAGAATTTGATTCTGGACATTTTGAGTTTGTGCTATGGGAAATTAGAGATTTTCACTTAAGAGAAAATTTTGAGTGAGCCCAGGATGGGATTAATTAAATTTATCTCCTCATCAAAATATAAATTTAGAGACCAAGTTTGATATTTTTGGTTGGGTAAAACTCCTGGAAAGTTAAACCCTAATTTGACCTCGAGCCAAAAAAACCCTAAAATACTAAAACTAGTAGTTTTGGTATATTCATGTTATCTCTAGTTTGGAGAAGGCTCAGGAGCTAAAACTTTCATAGTCTGAAGCCATATTCCTGATGTACGATTTCTAAAAGTTTCAACCTCATATTCCCTATATTCTAGGATATACGATTCCTCCAATTCAGGGTTCTATCCTCTTCCAGTATTCATCCCAAAACAGGACACCGGGGAAGAATTGCTATATATCGGGCTACAAAGGTCTAAATTACATTTAGCAAGATGTTACAAATATGGAATAGACTACACCTTTTTTGGTAAAAGTTTTAGACCCTGAAGGTGAAACAGTCACATGTAGAAGTACGTACAAGTTTGCTATGCTAAACAGTCCTGAAATAAGTCACCTTGGGAAAACTATCATACGTCCCAATTGGTGAAACAAATTCTAGTAAAACCTATGTTTTTTGAATTAGGATATACTATTTTACCTGAGTACAAAATTTAAGAGATAGAGGAGCAGTAATTTCATAGATACCATAGAAACAGTATAAGGCATTTCTGCAGAATAAATTGGAAAACTAGGGCTTCCTGTTCTGGGAGCTTACCTCCACTTTTTTCAGAAAAGGAGTACATTGGACAGATCACCTTGAAGAGGTCTATATTTATATCCAATAAGATCTAAAATATTACAAGTTTTGAAAATTAGGTTTCTCTGACAAACCCTAGATTAGCCAACTCTGGAACCGGGATGGACACCTCAAATCAGTAAGATCTAATCTTTTGTTATTTACAGTTGAGGCTCTCATTTCAAAATGACTAATCACACCAGCTTGATGACAAGCTTGGTGAGGCTGAAAAATTCCAAGCATGGAAGTATAGGATGTCACTATTTTTTGAAGGAAATGAATTGGACACCTACATAAGTAGAGAGGTTCCATTTCCAGAGGGAGATGAGGATAAAAGCCTTACATAAGAAGAACTAGGTCAAGGACAATAAGATCATTGCTGATTCAATCAAGGATCACCTTATACCACAAGGGTATTCCCTAAAGACACCTAAAGAGATTTTTTTATTCCTCAACCAAGCTATTTGAAGGGAAGAACATAAATCGAAAGATGACTTCAAGAAACCAGTTGAAGAATGTGAATATCCAGAATGCAGAAACCATACAGTCATACTTTACAAGGGCGTCTCAAATCAAAGAACAACATGAAGCAGTAGAAGAAGAAGTGGAGGATGCAGAAGTTGTGATAACCACCTTGAATGGCCTCCCAAGATCATGGGATTAATTCATTCAAGAAATGTGTGCAAGAAGGAAATGAGTACTTTCAGCAGACTCTGGGAAGAGCACACACAAGAAGAAGCTTGACTCATAATAAGAGAAAAGAAGATGGGAGCCAGTGAAGATCAATCTCTCACCATCCAAAGAAGATCCCTCAAATGATGAGGAATACAAAGGACTCAACTCTTGAAGAACCTCCTATCCATCTTGGAATTTGGATAAGAAATGATGAAGCTGAAGGCTCAAGAAGGACTCTACCCACGAAACAAATAAAGATAAGTATTCAATTGTCATTTCATGATATTATTTTGTTATTCTTTTGTTTATATTCAATTGGTGTGTTATGCATGATAGAATGTTTGCATTAGTGACAGTATACTACTAATAATCATGTGATGGGTAAGTAGCCCTTGGTGATATACAAATCTCCATTGTTACTTATCTAGAATGAAACCTCTTTGCTGACATATTGGATTAGTGCACAATCTCAATGTTGTCTTGGTAGAGATGGAAGGCATCTAAAAAGTTTCCGTGAGATATGGATGAATGTTGTACTGGCTAAATTAGTTGCATAATCATATACTTATGCATAATAATTTTCCATTATGAATATGCCTTATGATATATTTCTAACCATACAACTGATGCATGTGACTTGTAGGAAAGATCGCGTACAATCACCTACAAGAAAATAAGGATGAGACTTGTTTCAAAGAAAAAGTGACAACAGTTCAAGAAAGAATCCAAGATGAAGGATAATATGACGATACTTTCAAAGAAAGAAAGAGGCCTCGGAGACACTCTAGTTATGTGACACCATTGAGGGACATCATTGATGTAGAGCCTTCTAGCTATGAAGAAGTAACCAAGAAGAAAGGGAAGGAGAATACCAATACAAGAATAAATATGTCTAGGATGCAGTATCAAGACCTGAAGAGAAGTATTTGGGATATATGGCAAGATTTGTAACATGATAATTCTCACAGAAAGAAGGAATAGACTACGAAGAGACATTTGTAGCCATTTGAAGTTAAGACACATGACAGGAAGACTCATGTGTGCAAATTAAAGAAGGCCTTGTACGAGCTCAGAAGACACCCATGGGACAACACATACATGAGGAGCTTGAAGATCAATTAGAGTGATGAATATATTAACCTTTGTTAGAAGGCTGAATATGAAATCCTATAGAGGATGACAAGCTCACAGATGGGTGCAAGAAGAAATTTTTGAAAATGGCTCAAGATAGAGGATCTTGGTATCCAGTGACCCTAGATGGATACATAGAATATTAGTAGCAGAGGAAGCTACTTGTCACTCCAGTACATAATGTTTCAATACACAGAGTACGAAAGACAGAGGGAGTGTGATGCTCTGCTTCAAAAGGATTGACTATAGAATATCCTAAGGTTCGACATGGTACGATAGGATGGATAGCTTACTAATGGCTCTAGGATTTATTGAGAGTAAAGCGGATTCCACCCTTTACTTCAAGGTTGAAGGTGAAATACCAGTGATTCTCTTGCTATATGTCGATGACTTGTTCCTAACAGAAAAGAGGAACTCATTAAAGACGAGTGATGCTCCTGCTATATGTCGAAGCTCGTAGGTTTCTCAGATGTAAATGGTAATGTAGGTTGTCTTCGAATGTAACCGGTCCTAGGGAAGCTTGCAAGTTATACTTGGACGTAATCAGCCCTGATGTGATTCTATGCTAGAAATGGCCATAGTGAAGCTTGAGTACTTCAGGGAGAAGCTTGGTGTTTTCCAGATTGAGGTTCCTTCCAAGGGGAAGTGATGATTTTGTGTGCCTTTTTGACATGGTGATAGGATTGGTTCCTTCCATGGTTAGATGTAAGTGTTGTGTCTTTCTAACATGGTGACAGGATTGGTTCCTTCCATGGTAAGATGTAAGTGATGTTCCTTTCTGACATGGTGAGAGGATTGGTTCCTTCCATGGTCAAATGTAAGTGCTATGCCTTTCTGACATTGTGACAGGATTGGTTCCTTCCATGGTTAGATGTAAGTGTTGTTCCTTTCTGACATGGTGATAGGATTGGTTCCTTCCATGGTCAGATATAAGTGTTGATGACACATTGAGTATGAAAAAGGACTCGCTTTGTGATGATGCCACATCCAGTATGAAAAAGGACTAGCTCTATGATGATGCCACATCCAATATGAAAACGGACTAGCTCTGTGATGATGCCACATCCATATGAAAAAGGACCGGCTCTATGATGACACATCCAGTATAAAAAAGGACTGGCTCTATGTAGGTACCACATCCAGTATGAAAAAGGACTGGCTTGTTGGAGACATTTACCATCATACACACTCTTTTGGTCAAATTGGCCTAGTTAAACCACTATCCTAAGTTTAATTGACATCAATGGAGCATTAATTGCCATCATCCAGTCACACCCACACCTACCTACAGTCAAGGAGGCTAACTAAGCCTTCTCCTACAGTCAAGGAGGCTAACTGGAGCACTCTGGGGGTGATCCGTGTGACATTAATGCACCTAATTGCTAACTGGTGGTTCAACCAGTCAGTTACAGTCAGTTAAGGCACCTCCATTCATTAAATATATTATTTAATGATTATTTAATGATTATTTATTATTATTTAATGAACTGGAGTCAACAAGGTGCCTCCACCGACTTCTGATGGTCAGTTCAGCTTCAGTTAACCTCATCGGGGTTCATTGGAGTCATGGAGCACTAGAACTTGATGGTTGTATTGCTATGACATGTGTTTGATCTCCTTCAGTTGAGATTCAGTCATTTATTACACTCCGACTTCAGTTAGGGTTTGGTGAGTCAATTAGGGTTTTGGTCAAGTGGTTAACTTAGTGAGATTGAATGGTTAAGAGTCACTTAAGCTAGACTCACTCACTGAATTCGAATTGTCACCTTAGGTATTCGAATTCTTCATGGAGTTAATCCATTGCTCAGCATTGGAATTTTAACCCATTATTGTTTATTAAATATACAGAGAGGAAACCATTTCTGGTTCCGATTATTTCCAATTCATGCGTATTTGTTAATTATTCTTTGATGATTTTGATTCCTAGTTCCTAGATCATGTGCAAGAATTTATATGGTATCAGATCTTACGGTGGGACGAAGAACAATCTCTCAAAAACAAGATTTTTGATATATTTCTCCATGAGAAGTGAGCAATAGCTCAAAATTCCAGCACTGCACCAGAAGCCAAGGCTTACCACTTAATACCCCAAGTAAAGAACTTGTTGATCAATCTTGCTTGATTGACTATGCTGGGTGTGATGAAAGCCTAGAATGTGCAGGCTGTCTGACCTTATTTTTCCTTTTCTGTTTTGATTTTCAGGTTTCTACAGGTGAAGCATTCGCTACAACATATCCAGATGGCCTCCTCAGTACCTCTGTTGACTCCATACAATTTCCACACATGGAAAACTAAAATGGAAACTCAGTTGAAATCCAAAGGACTCCATAGAGTGGCCATGGAAATTGAATTTGAGCCTGGATTGGCCATAGAAAAATCAAGATTCTTGAACAAGAAGAATGAAGCCTTTGGTTTCTTATGCCTCTCTATTTCCGATGACCTTCTCTTCCATCTTACGGATCTGAAGACACCGAAAGAAATATGGGACAAATTGGAATCTCTGTATGGAAAGCATGATGACTTGAGAGTTTACCAACTCAAAAATGAACTCATGTCTCTCCAACCTTCCAATTTTGAGACTCTGAATAATTTCTTTACAAAGTTCAAGCATACTGTTTTTCTCTTGAAGCAATGCAAAGTGGAGAAGGAGGATGATCAGTTCATCCTAGCCATCCTCTCCAAACTAGGGGCTGATTATTCAGTTTTTGTTTCTACATTCGGTGTGGGGAAGCTCACAACCCTCGGATGGAAGATGCCTACACTCAATGCCTTCATTGAGTCCCTAAATAGTGAACATGACAAGCTTGTCCAGATGGGGATCATCCGATATTCCCATGATCAATACCTCCATGTCTCGAGGCCCAAAGATGTGAAGGGTAAAGGAAAGCAGCAGAAAAATCAAAAAACTAAATTTGATGCTCCCAAGCCTACAGTTGAAAATCAGCAACATGATGAATCTTCCGGCTCAAGGAAGAACAAAGGAAAAGGGCACAATGGGAAAGAAAAAGTCAGGTGTTCTTACTACGGGAAGGGTTTTCACCCTAAACATGCTGCATGAAGAAAAATCTTGATGAAGCAACCTCTCTCCTTGAGAGGAATCACATCAATATTCTGGAGAGCTTTCGGAGAGAGATCACCAAGATCAGGATCCACAACATGAGAAAGGTCATGCCCTAATGGCAAGCACTTCGAAGTCCAAATCACTGCTGATTGACAGTGGAGATTTGAATCACATGATGGGTGAAAAATACTCCTTTTCATCCTTGGATACCAGCAAATCCATCCCCATCCACTTGGGAGATGACTCCACCATCATTTCTGAAGGACAAGGTACTGTAGATCTAGAAAATGGTTTTTTTTCTAAAGTTTTGTATGTACCATCTCTAGCAGAAAATATCCTTAGTGTCTATCAGATCACACATACAGGAATGCCTAAGAGAGTCTCTTTCATCCCAAATGATTTTGAGATAACAGAAATTGCATCCGGGAAACTCATTGCAAAAGGCCATGCAAATCATCATGCAAAAGACTATGAGTTCTCTCACTTTGTTGCGGATGCAAAGCCCACCACTCTGCTAACTCATGGAAATGAGGTTAGTAGGATGTGGCATGAGAGGTTTGGCCATCTTAATTTCAAATATTTGCAGCAATTACAGAAAAAATCCATGGTTGAAGGCCTCCCGGTCATCAAGGCAACCATGGGAGTCTGCAAGGGCTGTGTGATTGGAAAACACCCTGAGCACAAGTTCGATCGGGGGAAGGCAAACCAAGCTACAAACATATTGGGGCTGATACATTCTGATATCAGTGGTATAATTCCTGTCACATCCATGAATGGATCAAGGTACCTCCTTACCTTTATTGATGATTTTTCAAGATATACATGGGTTTTCTTTCTCAAAAAGAAATCAGAGGTATGTGAAAAATTTTCTGAATTGAAGGCCTTGATCGAAAATGCCTCTGGGCTTAAGATCAAGATCTTGAGATCTGATAAAGGAGGGGAGTATGTCAGTAATTATTTTCTGCACATTTTCTCCCAAATTGGTATTCAGGTCCAACATTCAATTCCCTACACTCCCCAGCAGAACGGAGTAGCGGAAAGGAAGAACCGGTCTCTCAAAGAGATGACCACCTGTATGTTGGAGTCAAAGAAGCTTACTGCAAATTTGTGGGCTGAACCCATGCATGCTGCAGCATACATTCAGAACAGGGTGCCACATTCATCAGTGAAAGGAAAGACTCCTTTTGAAGAATAATTCGGACACAAGCCAGATGTGTCGAACCTACGGGTGTTTGGGTCCACTGCATGGGCCCGGATTCCGCTTGATAAAAGAAGGGATTTGCAACCACAGAGCATAGAATTTCTATTTATTGGGTATCCTAATGAATATAAAGGATTCAAGCTGCTATATATCAAGACCAAACATATCATCATCAATAGAAATGTCAAGTTCGATGAGCCTCTTCAGGAGGTGGAACTAGTGAAGGAAAACACTACTGAACTTTCTTCCTATTCCACCGAATATTTCGATGATGAAATTGGGGGTGATGACCCTGATTTGGATCCTATTATTTCTGATATCAGTGTGCAGAAATAATCAGATACTGAATCAGAACCTAAAGTTAAAAATCATCTTCCTACATGGGCCTGACAGACACTCTCCTCCGCAAGAGACAACATTGGAAATCCGGATGATCCAAGGAGAACCTGGTCTGATTTCCAAAGAGCAGGTATTGCACTCTCTTTTTTTGATAATTTGCTGTCCGAAACTTGCTATTTGATGATTAGTTCAGATCCAAAATCCTACTACCATGCTGGAAAGGATCCAAGAGGGCAAGTTGCCATGGATGAAGAGATGAATTATCTTCAGAAAAACACTACTTGGGAGCTAGTTCCTCTTCCTCCGGAAAGGAAATTGGTTCAATGCAAGTGGGTGTTTCAGAAAAAGGTTGCTGCTGATGGAAGCACCTACAAATATAAGGCAAGGCTTGTAGGAAAATGTTTCTCTCAGGTCCAAGGAGTGGACTACCATGAGACCTTTGCACCGGTTGCAAAAATGGACTCCATCCGCCTTGTTTTGGCTATTTCCCCATCCAAGCACTGGGAGGTGCATCACATGGATGTTAAGTCAGTATTTTTGCATGGAGATATTCATGAGGAGATATACATGAAATATTCTGAGGTATAAATCACTGATCCATCTTTGGTTTCCAAGCTAAAGAAGTCACTATACAGGTTAAAACAGGCCCCATGAGAGTGGTATTCCAAGATGGATGCCTTCCTTCTCTCGCAAAACTTTCAAAGATGTAGATAAGATCCAAATGTGTATTTACAGAAGCATGATGGTCATATAATTATCATTGTTTTATATGTTGATGACTTACTGATCACGGGTAGCACAATTGCCTCCATTTCAGCCATCAAAACTGCTCTCCACAATGCCTTTGAAATGAGTGATTTGGGGCTTCTAAAACAATTTTTGGGGCTCGAAATCGAGAAAAATTATGATGGGATTATGGTCACTTAGTCCAAATACATTTTAGACCTATTATTCAAGTTTAACATGGCTGAATGTAGGCCTGCACCATTCCCTTTCCTTTCAGGGATCAGCCTTGAGGAAGGAAAAAGCACACCTCCCATGGACTGCACTATCTATCGACAAGTGATTGGTAGCTTGTTTTACTTGACACATTCTAGGCCTAATATTTGCTATGCCATGAATTATTTATCAAGATACATGCATAAGCCTCATGATCTTCATTGGAAGGCAGCCAAGAGGATCCTCCAGTACATTCAGGGAACCAAGACCTACGGCATTCACTATGCTGCAGATTCTGAGCTAGAGCTGGTTGGATACACAGATTCTGATTGGGTGGGTGATTCTATTGATCAGAAGTCAACTTCCAGATATGTATTCATGTTTGGTGGTGGCCCTATTTGCTGGTCAAGCAAAAATCAGGCTTCCATATCACTATCTTCAACAGAGGCCGAGTATCGAGGAGCGGTGAATGCTTGCATCCAAGCAGTTTGGTTGCAAGGCATTCTTTTAGAGTTTGATATTGGTAGTACTTTGTCCACTGTCCTCTTTTGTGACAACCAGAGTGCTATTAATATATCAACGGATCCATTTACCAGGAAGAGGACCAAACATGTAGAGATTCACATGCACTACATCAGGGAGCTAGTGCATGACAGGACCATCATTCTGCAATACTTCCCGACTGATGAGTAGATTGCAGACATATTCACCAAGATATTTTCAGAAAATAAGTTCACTTACCTTCGTTCACTATTGGGGGTGAGTTCATCAGGGTGATCCAGACTACTTTCAGTGTTCAGCTTGAGGGGGGGGTTTTCCCACTGGATTTTCCCTCTTTTCCTCACTTAGTTTGTTTTGAGCATTGTTTTCAGTTTCAGCATTGTACAGGGTGACCTATGGCCTTAGTTTCCAAGGCCCTAGCATTTTTATGCATCTATGTTTTCTAACTCTTCCTGAGTATAGATTAAGGGGGGTGTTGGAGACATTTACCATCATACACACTCTTTTGGTCAAATTGGCCTAGTTAAACCACTATCCTAAGTTTAATTGACATCAGTGGAGCATTAATTGCCATCATCCAGTCACACCCACACCTACCTATAGTCAAGGAGGCTAACTGGAGCACTCCGGGGGTGATCTATGTGACATTAATGCACCTAATTGCTAACTGGTGGTTCAACCAGTCAGTTACAGTCAGTTAATGTGCCTCCATTCATTAAATATATTATTTAATGATTATTTAATGATTATTTATTATTATTTAATGAACTGGAGTCAACAAGGCGCCTCCACCAACTTCTGATGGTCAATTCAGCTTCAGTTAACCTCATCGGGGTTCATTGGAGTCATGGAGCACTAGCACTATATGGTTGGATTGCTATGACATGTGTTTGATCTTCTTTAGTTGAGATTCAGTCATTTATTGCACTCCGACTTCAGTTATGGTTTGGTGAGTCAATTAGGGTTTTGGTAAAGTGGTTAACTGAGTGAGATTGAATGGTTGAGAGTAAGTTAAGCTAGACTCACTCACTGAATTCAAATTGTCACCTTAGGTATTCGAATTCTTCATGGATTTAAGCCATTGCTCAGGATTGGAATTGTAACCCATTATTGTTTATTAAATATATAGAGAGGAAACCATTTCTGGTTCTGATTATTTCCAATTCATGAGTATTTGTTAATTATTCTTTGATGATTTTGATTCCTAGTTCCTAGATCATGTGCAAGAATTAATATGGCTCTGTGATGACACATCCAGTATGAAAAAGGACTGGCTTTGTAAATGTGCATCCATCATGAAAAAGGGTTGGCTCTGTCGATGAAGACCTACATGGAGGCTAGGCCTACACCTGTTAGTTTTTCAACATTCAAGCTAGCATTATGTTAGGATCTTTACTGAGAGAACAACAAGTACATCAATCAAACACAAGAGACAATGAACATAGTGTTTTTCATCAAGGAAACCATAAATGGAGAAAACCCCACAACTTCCTCAGAGATAGAATCAGCACAAAAGGTAAAACCCCAAAACAGTAAGATGCACTCCCGACAGCAGTAATCTTCTTCTTGTCTAGCCCTGGTGTCTTCCCCTTCCTCAACTATGCGCTACAGTTGAGTGTGTGAGTGATGTGTTCTAAATAGAGAGTCCAGCTCTCTATTTATACTAATCCTAACATGACTAAAACCCTACTAGGGATGACCTCTACTTGGAGAGTCTAATAACCCTAGTGCCCCAGAACTGCGGGGACTTTAACCCTTATACAATCGGAGGGTTACCCACTATGACTTGACATGACTTGTTTACATTATTGATTCTCCTAATCAGAACATCGAGGCATGATAACATGACTCAATTACATTATAGATACATCCTGGAATAAACATTGGGTTACAATACATAAGATACATAGATGAATACATTTCAAAGTTACAAATACATCAACACTCCCTCTTAACTAGGAAGGTGTTCTTTCGACACAATTTTCAACACTGGTCTTCTTTTCTGTATCAACTGGATCATCTCATCATCTACATCTCAAGTCTTCTAAGTCTTCAAGTCATCTTCATCTTCAAGTCATCTTCATTCTTCGATTCTGGATCATCTCTCGATCTGGATCATCATGGGACATCATCACTGGATATGGATCATCTCTCTATTCGGATCATCATCACTACATCTGGATCATCACTCGATCTGGATCATCATGGGACATCATCACTGGATTTGGATCATCTCTCAATCTGGATCATCATGGGACATCATCACTAGATCTAGATCATCTCTTGATCTTGATCATCATCACTGGATCTGGATCATCACTCGATCTGGATCATCACTGCTGGATCTAGATCATCACTCAATCTGGATCTCTCGAAGTCATCATAACTGGATCTGGATCATAGCTTGATCTGGATCTCATCTGATCATCATCATATGTGCTATCTCATGATTCTCCTCATCATAGGAAGTTCTACAGAGCCAGCCTTCTTTCATGCTAGTTGTAGGCCTAGCCAACATGTCGGTCTTCTTCAGCACTTACATATGACCTACTCGTTAGAAAGGCATAGTACTCACTTCCATCTAGGTGGGAACACATCCTACTCACAGTGATGAAAGAACTTCATACTTTCATCCATGCGAGAATCACATCCTGCTCATAATGATGGAAGATTTCCATACTTCTATCCAAGCGGGAACACATCCTACTCACAGTGATGAAATATTTACATACTTTCATCTAGGCTGGAATCAAATCCTTCTCACAATGATAGAATAGTTCTACACTTACATCCATCCAGGCGAGAACACATCCTACTTAGAATGATGAAATATTTCCATACTTTCATCCAAGCTGGAATCGCATCCTACTCACAATCATGGAAAGGCTCTACACTTAAATCTGACCTGGTAGGAACCAAATCCTACACCCTCATCAGAAGGGCATGCACTCACGTCTGACCTAGTAGGAACTAAATCCTACACCCTTGTCAGAATGGCCCCCAATCCCCGACTAAGCTACCTGGTAACGGACCAGGTGCCTCCACTCTCCTGGAGAGTGGCAGTTGCCCTTACATCTGTCCTACTCGACATAATGGTCAACATTCACATCTGACATGGGAGGAACCTAATCCTTTAGGCATGACAGAATGGTTCAGCCCTTACATCTGACCTACTCGTCAGAATGGCTCTCTTAGTCCCAGACTGAGTGTTCCTGGTAACTGACCAAGTATCTCCATTCCCAGAATGGTAGTTTCCCTTACATATGTCCTACTCAACAGAATGGCCAGCACTCACATCTATCATGAAAGGAACCAATCCTCTCACCATGATAGAATGGCTCAGCCCTTATATGTGACATGCTCGTCAAAATGGCTATGGATCTCAGCACTCATATCTGACATGGAAGGAATCAAATCCTCTCACCATGATAGAATGGCTCAGCCCTTACATCTGACCATGGAAGGAACCAATCCTCTCACCATGTCAGAATGGCTATGGGACTCATCACTTTCCCTTGGAGGAAACCTCGATTTGGAGAACACCAAGCTTCCCCCTGAAGTACTCAAACTTCACTATGGCAAATGGCTTTGTTAACACATCAGCTATCTGTTCCTCTATTGCAACATACTAGGGCTTCACTACTCCTCTCTGCACCATATCTCTGATCTAGTGATACTTGATCTCCATGTGCTTCAACTTGTCATGGAGCACTATATTCTCTGACAACTTCACGCAACTCTAGTTGTCACAATGTATAGAAGTAGCATCCATCTGGAGATCAAATAAATCAGACAGTAGCTTCTGCAGCCATACTGCCTCACAACTAGTTGAACAAGATACAACATACTCTGCTTCAGCTGTACTCAGTGCCACATAGGATTGCTTCCTGCTAAACCAAGAGATCACACCTGATCCCATACTGAAGCAACACCTTGAAGTGCTCTTCCTATCAATGGCACTTCCTGCCCAATATGAATCAACGTAACCCTCTAGGTTAATCCTTTTATTCGCATCGTACTTGAGCCCATAATCAACTGTACCCCTCAGGTACCTCAGAATATGCTTTGCAGCAATCAAGTGAACATTTCTCGAATGTATCTAGAATTGGCTCAAGGTGTTCATAGCAAAGCAAATGTCTGGTCTTGTGTTCGTCAGGTACATCAATGACCCAATCATCTGACGATACATCGTAGCATCAACCGACTCTGATGAAGCATCGCTCAATAGCTTCAGGTTTGATGCCATAGGTGTGTCCATAGTCTTGTAGTCCATCATCCCAAAACTCTTCAGGATCTCTACTACATACTTTCCTTGTCCAAGGAATATTCCATCCGAACTCTGCCACACTTCCATACCTAGAAAATAATGCATCATACCCAAGTCCTTCATCTTGAACTCGGCAGCAATATTTCTTCAACAATCAAACCATCCATACCTGTTACAAACAGATCATCTACATATAGTAGAAGCATCACTGGGTTGCCATCTTCAACCTTATAGTAAAGGTTGGAATTTGCTTTACTCTTGGTAAAGCCCAAACTTGATAGAAAGCCGTCAATTCTGCCATACTAGGTCCTGGGTGCCTATTTCAAACCATACAGGGATATCTTCAATATACATACATGAGAATTCCTATCATGTGTCTCAAAACCGAGTGGTTGTTCTACATACACTTCCTCTTCTACAACACCATTCAAGAAAGTAGTCTTGACATCCATCTGGTATATCTTCCATTTCATCACTACAACCAAAGCAAGTACTGATCTAATGGAAGTGTATCTGGCTATAGGTGCAAAGGTTTCTTCATATTCTATTCCTTCCTTTTGAGAGAAACTCCGAGCCAAAAATATTGCCTTGTATTTTTCAATGCTACCGTGTGCATCATGTTTCATCTCATAGATCCATTTGGAAGTTACAACTGACTTCCCATCTGGTCTTGGGACAACATCCCAAACATCATTCTTCATGACTGATTGGTATTCTTTGATCATAGCATCCTTCCATTCTTTCCATTCTACCGCTTCTTCATAACTAGAAGGTTCTTTATTAATGAAATCACATAGTAAAGATACATACCCAGAGAAGGATCTGGTCCTCTTTCATTCTCTGTGATTCTCTTTTGGAGCCCCATATCTTTCTGCACCTTGGATAAGTTCTCGTACCCAAGCAGGTTTCCTCTTATGAGCATTCTTCTCCAGAGGTGGATCTACAGGTCTTTGTGGTTCTTCAAATTCTCGATCTTCTTCTTGAGTTTCTTCATTCATGGTTGTATCATGAATTTTTGGTGCTTCTGCTTCTTCAGGTTCTTCATCAGGTCTCTTTCTGGATTTGTTGTAAGTTGTGTCTTCATCAAATGTCACATCCCTGCTAATGTCAATCTTTTTGTATCCTAGGAAATATATTATGTAAGCCTTCAAGCTTTCAGAGTATCCCACAAATATACCCTTCTTTCTTGAAGGATCTAATTTAGTCCTCTTCTCTTTTGGAATGTGGATATACATAGGACAGCTGAGTATTCTGAGATGGATGACTTCTGGTTTCTTGCCGAAGAAGACTTCTTCAGGAGTCTTGTTCTCGAGTACTCTATGTGGAGTACGGTTCTATACATACACCATTGTTCTGGCAGCTTACACCCAAAGATGCATAGGAAGATATCGATCATGAAGCATTGCTCTTGCAGCTTCCATGATAGTTCTATTCTTCCTCTCTGCAATCCCATTCTGTTGTCCATTGTAAGGAGTGGACAACTCCCTCTTAATCCTTGATTCTTTGCATAGCTCTTTGAATTCATTTGAAGTGAATTCTCTGCCATTATCTGATCGAAAGGTCTTGATCTTCTTTTCAGTATGGTTCTCGATCAAGGCTTTGAATTCCTTGAACTTACTGAATACTTTGTCTTTGTTCTTCATGAATTAAACCCATGTATTCCTAGAAAAGTCATCAATAAAAGAAACATAATATGTATACCCGCTTAGAGAGTTTGATGACATAGGACCGCATACATCAGAGTGGATGATTTCCAAGATTCCTTTTGCTTTGCTTTCACTTCTTGGATATGTCTTCTTTGTATTCTTTCCTTTCGCACATCCTTTGCAGACCCCATCATGTTTTGCTTGGATTTCTGGAAGACCTTCGACAGCTTTGCTTGCAATAGGTAGTGCTCTGTAGCGCACATGTGTAAGAATTCTATGCCAAAGTTCACTTGGATCTACTGTGTCATCCACCAAGGATTTTTTGGGATGTCCCTTCAATTTGTAAAATCCTCCTTCTTGTTCTCCAATCACTACCACATCATCAATAGTATTTCCTTTTGGCCACATGATGACCTGACCATCTATGAATACAACCCACATTCCTTTTGCATCTAATGTTGATATGGAAATGAGGTTCTTCTTAAGTCCTGGCACAAATAATACTTCCTTCATTGTTAGAGACTTTCCAGAGTCTATCTTATAGGAATACTCCCCACTTCCTTTTATTGGATATTGGTAGTCATCTCCTAGCTTCACCTTGTGAGATGATTCATGTTTTGACAGTCTCACAAAGGATTCCTTGAATCCAGTCATATGTTTGGAAGCCCCACTGTCTATTATCCAATCATCACTTCCATGAATAATGTTACCTGTGAGAGCAGAGATCAAAACATATTCATCCTCGCTTGAAGAGTCTTCACTTTCATATTTGGATCTTTTATTGGATGGTTCATCATCCTCTATAGTATGAGCATGATGTCTTCTTTTGTTGCTCCTCTTTGTTGGCTTTGGTTTCTTAGGACAATTCCTTGCATAATGTCCTACTTCATCACATGTATAACATATGATCCTAGATAAATCTTTTCTAGTGTTATCTTTGTGAGAGTGCTTACCTCTGAAGTGATGAGTTTTCCTTCTTGTTGACTTGGAATGTGATTTGGAGTATACATTGAGAGCTTGATCTTCACTTCCCATATTTTCTTCTTGAGCTGCTATCTGAGCTTCTTCTTGAGAGCACTCTTCCCATAGTCTACTGAATTCGACTAACTTATTTCTAGCACAGATTCCTTGGATGAAAGAATCGCATGACCTAGGAAGGCCATTCAAGGTAGTCATCACAACCTCTGCATTTTCCACTTCTTCATCAACAGCTTCTAGTTGTTCATTGATTTGAGAAACTCTTGTGAAGTAAGACTGGATTGTTTCTTCATTCTGAATCTTCACAATCTTCAGTTGGTTTCTCAGAGTCATCTTCTGGTTTATGTTCTTCCCTTCAAACAATTTGGTTAGGGCATCAAACATAGCTTTAGGTGTCTTGAGAGATGACACTTGTGAGATAAGGTGATCCTTGATAGAATCAGCAATGATCCTCTTTTCCATAACCAACTTTTGCTTATGCAAGGCCTTAGCCTCATCTCCCCTTGGAACTGGAACCTCCTCATGGATGTAGGACTCTATCTCATTCTCTTCCAAGACCAGGGAGATCCTATACTTCCAAGCTCGAAAGTTATCATCTCCCTCAATATTTTCATCAAGCTTGGTATGATGAGACATATTAATTGAGAACCTCAAATGGAAATACAGAATATTTTTAGATCTTATCAGGTCAAGATGTCGAATCTGAAATTTGAGCTGAAATCCTGTAGAGCTGGTGTAGGAGCAAATTAGGGTTTTGCTTTTCCAGAGTTATATCCACCCAAATGCCTTGAAATTTGTCCCTAACTTTGATTTTCGGGAGGATATCAATCCAGCCTTGGGATCACTGAAAAATTCCTCTTCTGTGTAAAGCCCTAATTTTTGGCAGTAGTGACAGGTCCAAAACTGAAAAAACTCAGAATTGGATTCTGCTTCAACAGAAAGATGCGCCCTAAGGAGGAGAGTTATTCCACCTTACTTTTGCTGAAAATATATGGAGAGAGATCCACATACTAGGAATCCCTAGTTCCCGCAGCTACAGAGTGTCTTGTTCTTAGGTTAGCTCTGATACCATGTTAGTTTTTCAACATTCAAGCTAGAATTATGTTAGGTTCTTTACTGAGATAACAACAAGTACAACAATCAAACACAAGAGACAATGAACACAATGTTTTTCATCAGGGAAACCATAAATGGAGAAAACCCCGCAACTTCCTCAGAGATAGAATTACCACAAAAGGTAAAACCCCAAAGCAATAAGATGCACTCTCGACAGCAGTAATCTTCTTCTTGTCTAGCCCTAGTGTCTTCTCCTTCCTCAACTATGCGCTACACTTGAGTGTGTGAGCGATGTGTTCTAAATAGAGATTCCAAGTCTCTATTTATACTAATCCCAACATGACTAAAACCCTACTAGGGCTGACCTCTACTTGGAGATTCTAATAACCCTAGTGCCCCGGAACTGCAGGGAATTTAACCCTTATAAAATTGGAGGGTTACCCACTATGACTTGACATGACTTGTTTACATTATTAATTCTCCCAATCGAAACATCGGGGCATGACAACATGAATCAATTACATTATAGATACATCCCAGAATAAATATCAGGTTACAATACATAAGATACATAGATGAATACATTCCAAAGTTACAAATACATCAACAACACCTAACACGAAAAAGGGTTGGCTCTGTAGAACTTCTTGTGATGAGTAGAATTGAGATAGCACCAGTGATGATGACCTAGTGATGATCCAGCATTGATGATTAAGATCAAGTGATGATCCATACTTAATGATGATCCAACAGTGATGATCCAAACTTGATGATGATATAGTGATGCTCCAGATCAAGTGATGATCTAGACTCGATGATGATCCAGTGATGATCCAAACTTGTTGTATATATATTGACGATGAAGATGACTTGAAGATGAAGATGACTTGATGATGATCCAGATGATACAGAGAATAAGACTTGTGCTAATAAATTGTGTCGATAGAATACCTTCCTAGTTAAGAGGGAGTGTTAATGTATTTGTAGCTTCAAAATGTATTCACTTGTATATCTTATGTATTGTACCCCGATGTTCCTATCAAGAAGTATCTGTAATGTAATTGCGTCATGTCATACCCAGATGTTCCTATCTGGATAATCAATAATGTAAATAAGTCATCTAAAGTCATTGAGGTTAACCTTCCATTGTAAGTTGGGGAAATAGTCCCCATAATTGAGTAAAGGTTAATCCTCCTTGTTAATCAGAGGGTAAATTCCCCACAGTTGTGGGGTACTAGGGTTATTAGACTCTCCTAGAGAAGTTGGCCCTAGTGAGTAATTGTTAAGTGAGGCCGAATTGATGGAGTGGAAATAAAGTGAATGAAAGAACATAAATAGAAGTGAGGCTCTCCTAATTTCTACACAACATACACTCACTCAACTGGGGTGCATGAGTGAGAGAGGAAGTGATTCTACACTCCTATATATTTCTAATGGTCCAAAATTGTCTCAAATGGAGTCTGTATGCAAAAGTTGTGCCTCCCACAAGTTGAACTATCCAGTTGACCAGCATGGTACCAAGTAGATTCCATATTAGCTCTCATTTCTCACACATGTGGAGCTAGTCACATGTGGACCTTCAAGAATAGTCTACTAGGACCAAAATCAAAACCCTAATCGGGATTTGGGGCATGCAAAAACCCTAAAATTAACCCTAAAAGGATACCAAGATATGTTAAATATTGTGTCGTTAGGAGAAGAAGATGTTCCATTATTTTTACGTATTGCATTGTTCCATAGTTATGGGAGTTTATTTTAGAGAAGAATAGAGGAGATAGGACATCCTATAGTATCCATAATGGCCACAAAGTCATAGGTAACTCCATGGACTAGAGCACCATTTCCTTTGTATTTGTATTTTAATGTGAAGAGAAAGTCATAGTCCTCATATGTGGCTAGGTTTTACCCCATAATGGGATTTCCTAGAGTATATATTATGTTATAGTGTGGATTGTGTACTTATTTGATTTAGTTATTCTTGTTTCAGTTCTAGTTATTTTGGCATTTAATAAAAATAAGCTAGTAAAGAAAGAACTAAGTTGTAAGAAATGTTGTGACAAACTATTCCAGTTGAATAGCCATGATAGTTTACGGATCATATTGGTATTAGAGTTATTTTCTTTTTATTTTCTTGGGTAATAACAAGATTCCGTAATTGGCGAAAAAAAACTCTTCAAACCCTAGCCATGGTGAATGAGTCTTCTCAAGGGGCAGTAAATGATTATGAGCATAAATTTAACATTTTGGAAATACAAGTTGTTGATATCTCACTCAACTCTTCAATCCTCATGGAGGCTCTAGATAACAAGTTTGTAACTTTCAATCATTTTAGAGGCTCTAACTCAAATTTTGGATCAGCGGGGAAATCAAAATATAAAATCAACCTAGAAAAGGAGATGACGAAAGAGCCTGAGAAAGAGAGGTCAAGTTCCAGTACCAATGTTCCTTCCCATTATCTCTTCAATATGGAAGTGAAGGTTGACATCAACTCATATCAAGGTGAGATCAATGCTCTAAAGTTGAATCATCGGTTTCAACAGTTAGAGGTTGATTTTAATATCCATCAAATAGCCAATGATCAAAAGATCTCATTTGCCTGAATAAAGTTAGAGGGCCATGCATTAACTTGGTGACAAAGCCACGAAGAGAACACATTATACTATAAAACAAGTGTTATATACTTAGAACGATAACTCTATCCATAAAACTCATATTTTTGCATAAAAAACACCAAAAACAACCCTCGTTTCAAAAATTAGTTCTATCGGGTACACCTTTTTTTCGAGGGTAAATTTACAACTTTTTTGAAATCCCATCTAGTTCACCTCACAAAAAAACCCCATAAATTGACTTAGAATCAAAAATTGGTGCTACTACTAGCACCATTTTTCATTTTGACACCATGCTTTAAAATTTTTTAACTCCTTTAAACAAGAAACAAGAAGATGATTTTAGCCTTTTGTTTAATAAAAGAAGATGAAAATTGGGACAAATCTATAACAAATTTTGATTTTTTTAAAGGACAAGATTAGAGATAAAATTTTAAGGAATTAAAAACATATTAAAAAAAGTAAAAAAAAAACAAAAATAATGTGCAAAACTAATGTTTTAAAAAAAATGTGTAAAAAAAATTTTCTATACACGTTTTAAAAAACAAAACAGAAAAAATTAAACAAAGAAAAAATTTTTAAAATAAAGGGGGGTGGGAAAACATTAGTATTTAATGTGTAAAGGGTGTGGGTAATGGGGTAAGGAGGAGAGGCGTGATTCTTAGAGTCACACCACTCCTCCCTGCCCCAATTTACCCATCCATTTCCCTCTTATCCGCTCCCCACTCCCTCCTTCCCCATCAACATCTACACTGGTGATAATATATTCTCTCTCTCTCAACATTCCAAGTGCATAGTGGAAAATCACTCTGAAATATCGCGGCAAAGTCATCGACTTCTGCTGAATTTATTGTCTACTGCTTCTTCTTCTTCTTATTAGGACACATTGTAGCATAGTGTCCCATCTTATGACATGCAAAGCACTTTACAGTGCTCAAATCCTTCTTCTGCCCATCCTGCTGCTTGGCCCCACCCTTCTCAAGACCCTTCTTGTTCTTCTTCTTCCCCTTTGTTGTCAATGCCACATCCTCTTTATCTTGTCTACTAGTCGAAGCACTGTACTACAAGAAACCCCTCTGAGTCCCCTCCTGAACAAAGTCATCGCAGACCCTATACCAAGATGGTAAGTTCTCTCTAGCCACCAAACCCTGTACAAACACATCCCGAGATGCAGTCACCCCATTCAAGGCTATTTGCACTAGCTCAAGACCAATAACAACCACCCCAACAACTACAAGCTGGTCTCGCACAGGTGAGTGATCCTAGTAAGATAAGTCATACAAGCCTCACCTTGACCATATTCACATGCTTCAGCTTCTCCCTCAGAACCATCTTCATATTCTCATTAGAACTCTGAACCAAACTGGTCAAAGCATTCCACATTTCATTTGCATGATCCTTCGCTGAAATGTGAGGTATAACATGGTCTTTAACAACATCCAAGATAATCCTCATGGCTTTAATATATTTCTTATTAAAGGATGCATGTGCTACGACATTGGTAGTAGCACTGGGAATGACAATGGGATGAGCAATAGTATGATTGACTGCCTCATCCCACAGCTCATTCTCTTTCAACAAGAGCACTATCCTGGCCTTCCATGAGACAAAGTTCCCTGCCCCATCTAGTCTATCTTCACTTCTTAACCCAATGGAAGTCATTTTTCTCAAACAACAAGTTTCAGCGAAAAGTACTATTGTCACAAAAGGTTTTCTGAATTCTGGAAATGACTGTCATTTTGCAAATATTTAGTTTTCTGCCTCACTCAGCTCTGATACCATTTATATTTTTGCAAGTTTTCAACCTCTGGTTTATAAGTAAATTTTATCTCAGTTTATTTCATTCTCGGAAATTTAAAATGCTGGAAATAAACATAAAATTTTTAGACTTAAAACACTTCTCTAACTTCACTTTTTCACTGATAGAAAATAAATAATAAGCACGCCATTCAACACACAGTACCCAGGATTTTTTGGCCAATGGCATTGGAAAAACCCACAATGGGAAAACCATTTAGAGAGAGAGAGATTTTTTATTATGCTTCAAGAAAAAAATCAAACATTCATTTACAGTCAAAATCCAACTTATCTCAACCCAACAGGATGCCTCCATGAAAATGCTGCCTCAATTTCTGAGCAATATTTTTCTCAAAAACAGTGTTGAAATAGTAGCAAACCTTAGCCTTGATTTCTATGTAGAGAAGAAATTTTTTTCCCTCTATTTCTGTGCATACACTGCTTGAAATATGTACAGTATGTAAATCATTAAATTCTGTCGTATAGACCTAGAAAATTATGTCAAAAATCTTTGTCCTTTCCCTCGATTTATGTGCCCAAATCTTCCTCAAAAACAGTGCCAAATCCGTACTGTATGACCAGCAATAAATGCAGCCATACTTCTCCTCCAAAATTGTGCCTGCAATAAATGAGGTTGTACTCCTTGATTTATGTGCACAACAATTAATGTTGATCGTACCCTCGATATATGTGCCTACAATAAATGAGGTCGTACTCCTTGAAATCTGTGCCAGCAATTAATGCCCTCGATTTTCATGCCAACTAAAACACTCTCAGCTGGCTGTCCCGAAATCCGTTCCCACTCTATCCTTCAACTCTCTTATCTTCTTTCTTCTCACAAGGATGATGCAAATGACCTTTCCCTTTCTTTTTGGTCTAAACCCTAGGTAGGTGAAGAGACATTTAATCCAAAGGCAGAGAATGAATTAGATCTACAATTGAAATTAATTGCTCATATTTTATTTCTAAAATATTAATTTCACTCACCCACTTAAATTTATCAAAAAATGACTTTATACTATAAATTCAAATTAAATGCCACTTAAGTCATATTATGAAAGGGTCACTTTATTTCCCCCTACTAAGTGACTAAGGCTAAAGTCACTTAGGGAAACACTTCCCTAGGTACAAAACTAACAACCATTACATGTGAATGAAACTTAACTTGTGTTAGCTTTCATATGTGTACAACTATATTACCATAAAATACATTGCACCATGAAGAAAATATAATATGTGTTAGCTTTCTTTTTAGCACAAGCACAAGGGAATTTCTTACAACGATGTTGAACTATGAAGGAAAGGTGACGCGTGTTAGATTTCCTTCTAGTATAACCACAAGTAATTTCTAACAAAAAAATTGCATGTGAATGAAATCTAACGTGTGTTATCTTTCCTACTGGTACAACTACATTTCCACAATATGCATTGCACCATGAAGGAAATCTAACGCATGCTATCCTTCCTTCTAGAATAATTATAACAACATTTCTTAAAACAACGTTGCACAATGAATGAAATCTACAACGTGTTAGATTTCTTTCTAACACAAGAACAAAGACATTTCTAGCAACAAAATATCATGTTGAATGAAACCTAATGCATGTTAGCTTTCATACTTGTACAACCAAATTTCCATCAATTACATTGCAACATGAAGGAAATCTAACGTATGTTAGCTTTCCTTCTAGAACAAGCACAAGGGAATTTATTACAAATATGTTGCACAGTGAAGGAAATCCAATGCCTATTAGATTTCCTTCTAATGCAATCAAAATGGAATTTTTAACAACAACATTGCATGTGAATGAAAGAAAACCCATGTTAGTTTTCCTATTATTATTGCTACATTACCATCAAATACATTGTACCATGAAAAAAATCTAATGTGCATTATCTTTCCTTCTAGTACATGCACACGAGAAATTATTACAACGATGTTGCACAATGAATGAAATATAATGTGTGTTAGTTTTCCTTCTAACACAACCAAAAGTACATTTCTAACAACAAAATTGCATGTGAATGAAAGCTAACGTGTGTTAGCTTTCCTACATGTGCCATCAAATACATTGCACCATGAAGGAAATATAATGCATGTTAGCCTTCTTTCTAGCAAAAGGATAACAACATTTCTAAGGGTTTTAATGTGCCCTTAATATGCATGGAAGATGCTCTAAAAGGGGGTAAGGTCTACCCCAAAATAATCCTACTAAAGCATTGGTCAACAGTTGGATAGTTTGGCCCTATTAAAATTATAAATTAAATTACATTATGCAATATATGCAGGTCATCCCCATTATGTAGTTCATACTTGTATAAATAAGAGGTTGTAATATCCTCATTTGATGAACTTGTGGTATGAGTGTAAATATCAAGAAGGGTAGTGAAGGATATATGAGGAATTTGAGGTACGTAGGACCAAGGATGTTGTACGAAAGAGAAAAAAATGAAAATCAGTGTCCGAGGATAATTGAAATCAGACTTAAAGACTATTTATGGCACATCTTTCAAGGAGATATTATGCATATTTATGGGTCACTTTAATGGTATATTTGGAAGCTGATTTAGGGTTGATTTAACATCATGTTTTAAAAGTTGTTTCATGGAAAGTCTAATCTTGAGCATTGGTAGATTTGAAGTGTTTATACAGAGTTAAAGAATTCAAAGGTTAGTGTATAAAACATATGACAGATTTTGTACAGACCTCAATGCATACCCAATGAACAATTTGAGTACAGACCTCAATGCATCCCAATGAAAAAATTGGGTACAGACCTTTTGGAGTCTTTGTATTTTAACTTGTGAAGATTTCTTAGATAATATTGTGAAGATCCTAAAGAAAAACTTATGGATATTTTATGGTATTGATGTTGTTAAGAACCATTGTTCAAAACTGTTGGAAGAAGAGCAGATTTGAAGAATTACATTATCCTAGACAATGACAGATTTGATAAATATAAGTTTGAAATACATCTTGAGTTGAGATTTGAAGTGTTCGAGAATATCAAGTTGAAGCTTGAGATAGAAATGGTTGTATCCCTTCTAGTTGGATCTAGAAAACAGGGAGATGAATATAGTGTAGAGGTAAATTATTCAAAATATGCAATTTTCTAATGTGCTATAACTTCCCTAATCACAATGCTAAAAGTGAAGAGCAAAGATGTAGGACATCCGAAAATTGATATAACTCCTGGCCTAGAGAGTCAAGAGTATGGCTATTGGACCATGGATATCTACACCTCATTTTCCTTTTGTGGGATGTACTGCAGCATCATAACCATACTAAATAAGAAAAAAAGAATGATTTACAACATGTGCCTTGTTATGTATCCAGTAAAATCAAGAGATGACTCAATGTAAGATATACAACTTTGAGACTGCATATTATGCATAGTAAAGTATGAAACTTATTTATAATCATAACAACAAATAATTACTCATGCAATGACCAACATGCTAATCAATACCATAAGGAATATGAAAATTCATAATTGAGGAATCAATGTTTGCACAAACCAATTCCATACAACTAGAAGAAACATGGATTATCCAAATTAAATGATCTTTAAGTTATCTCTATAAAAAAACATGGCATACCATTCAATATAAACTCAATACAAACTCAAGCATTTGTCCAGCTATGAAATATTTACACTTACAAGAATCACCATGATCATCAAGCTAGGGGAAAGGAAAAAAACCTACTACACAATGGAGAAGCAAATTCCATACTTACTTAAGCCAAAATTCCCATCAAATAACTAGGGGTATTGGTACTTGTGTTGATGCAAGAGCTGAAGACCTAGGGTTTGAAGACTCAACCCATAGGATAGACATGTATATTTGGATTTTAGTGTTAGAGTTTCCTTGCTATGTACTTGAGTGATGAAACATGGCTAGGTTTTGTAAAACTTGAGGAAGAAAATAGTGCTAGTGTCGAGTGATTTTGTGATACAAGTTCGTTGTATGTGGAGTGTTCTACTTTCAGATTACTCCAAAAGTGTTTATGCCATGTTTGGGGTGTTACATGGGATTGGGGATACATGGTTTATGTTCAACCCTTATATGGTCCGATATGGATTGTAATATGAGGGGTGGTTTGTAATGGATATGTACACATGTAATAGCTTACTTAGTGTATGCTAGACCTCAAATTATCATTGGTTCAGTGTTCCTTCCTAAGGCATTGGAGACCTCTTGCCCCAATGGCGGATCCCTTCCATGATGGCCACATGGAAAATTCACATAGTGGATCTTTTGGGTTTGCATAGATCTAGGGTTATAAACATCATCATTATTTTTCTGCCTCTTAGTTCACCTTATAGATGGGAGTACCATGAAAAAGGAAATGATTTGTTGGGTGGAAGTTGGTATAGGATGTGGATGTGGTTGGAGGATGAGGGAGTGGAGCCAGAGGACCTCCTGTAAGTATAAGGTCAGACATCTCTAGTCGAGGTACCTAAAGAAATTTTCCATAGTTTGAAGCTCCTTGAAAATATAGTGGAAATTCCCTTGGATCTCATAGGAAATAAGGCAACAGAAAATGAAGTTCTCCTCACTCTCAACATCTCAAAGATGGAACACTTGGAAGATATTGTAAGGTTGGCCAATTTGGTGGTTCATCTCTATTACTAGTTGAACTATCATGTATAATTAAAACCCCAAAGAAAAAATCTAACCCAACTTAGAGGGGTCACCTGATGTCACCTCAATCACTCCCTCTCTACACTTTAGGTTGGCTCTTTTCTAACTTAAGGGGGATTCCATAGGGATAAGATTACTAAATATTGGCAGTGAAACATAAGGTGATATGAATATATTGCTTGAGCATAACGTTAGTTCTTTCTGTAGTATAGATGGATAAAAAGTGTTGATTGGAGGACCATGAAGACTAGTGCCTAGGGAAAATGGATTCAAGGAATTTAGTCCAACAAAGGGGATAGGTCATTATAGGTTAGGGATTAGAATTGCATGCAAATTCCGTAAATAAACCCAAACATGATGAAAAATGAATTTAGAAATCAACTAGGATGTTCCAAGAGTGGTGCCACATCAAAACATTGTCAACTAGGGTGTACCTCATACAATGAAGTATTACATGCTCTTATGCATTAAATGCTCTTACTCTAGAAAGATGATTAGAACAATGTATAATAATCATGCATAAAAAATCAAAGGGAGATAGAGGAAAACATTTGTCACTTAAAACCATTCTAATGTGACATATTTTCATGGCCTTAATTAACAAGCTACAAGTTATTCTATAATCCATTACCAACAATAAAAATAGGAACAAGGATTTCACATTTTGAACAAAGAAGAATCCCTTACGCTTCAATATGCACCATGAAAGATATGTCTATCAGGATTGAAAAGAGAGGGAGCTCTCAAAATCCAAGCATGAGTACAAATGAGGAAGAGCCTCTCTTATATAGGAAAGGAGCTCAACTTCCTTTACAATAAAATAATTATAAAATCATATATCTATCCCAAGATGGAGTAAATAATGAAAAAACTTCACTAAACCCTAACAAACTCTAACAATCATGAAATGATGAGGTGCTCAATTGTGACATGTACAATGTATAAGATAGAAGGAGGCCTATGAAAGGGAGGGCACACCTTTCAAATGAGGGTAAATGATGTCAAATAGAAGCAACGTCCTAAATTCCAAAGGCTCAAGAAGAAGCATACTCCATCAAATGAGGAAGGTACCTGAGAAGAAATCCAATGATCCAGATTCCAAACCTAAAAATATTCTCCAATAATGGTGCACCAAGGAATAATGGTCCCCAAGTGATACATGAAAACCTTAGATCTCAATCACTAAACAACCCTTCTCAAATCATGAGTGATAACCCCTCTAAATGAACTCTAAGTGGACAAACCCTACAAATATCTTCCACGAAGCATGAAAGAAAGCTCCAAAGCATGAATAAATGTCCAAGAAGCCTCCCAAAGTGGGCATCTTAATGAAAAGGTCCCCAAAGAGTGGATCACTTCAACAAGTTGTTATGGATAATAGTGGAAATATCCTCCAATGGATGGATCACCCTCATCAACCTTCCAATGATGAAGATATCCCAAAGAAAGAATGCCAGGAATGAAATATTCCTCCCAATGGATGAATTTTATCCATGAAAGATGATGCCAAGGAGCATGAAAAACAAACGTTGTTAAAAAACCAAGCCTCCACTTAGGGATGACTCCTCCATAAGTGATATAAAATGTGATTTGAGGAACTTTCAAAGTGGATTCCTCCCTTCAAACAAATATAAAATTTGAACACTCCTTTTAGTCCTTTAATCACACAGGAAAAATGGATTTAGGAATACTGCTATAAATCTATAGGTTGTCACCATTCAACAGTTCACACCAACCACAAATCACCAAGGATAGGGTGTTTGACTTCAGAGTCTGTTCACTAAAACATACCATCCATTTTAATCATAGGGACATCTTCTACAAGGGCCTTTTTCTAGTTTCTTCAGGTTTGTGAAAGGCTACTTAGGATCCATTGTAGAAAATCCCTAGAACCCTGAGAATCCATGGCAATTAGAATCGCATCCTTAATAGTTGTGAAAAAATGATAGTGCTTATATCTTTTGTTGAAGAGGTTCATTTTTTTTTCCATACTACAACAGGAATTTGAATCAACACTTATAACCCTTGTACTATCAACGTTTTTATCCATGGAAACTTAAAGAACCCTCCAACTTATGCCACCATAGTTGTATATCCATGTTAAATGAGAAAACATCCAAATATATGAGATGAACCCCATGCTTTGCATCCTCCAACCTTGTGTTAGCGTGAAAGCAAGACCAAAAAAATGTTATTTTCAAACTGAGAGTACAGATAGAATGACTTCCCTGATTATGCAATGGAAGTATGCATTTATAGATTTAAGACAAGACAGAAATGTTCAAAATAAGATCAATGGTGATGGATTTCATGTGTTGAACATATACTTTAGTTATGATTTTTCTAATCCCTTTATACTTGCTTGTGATGTTCAGGTTCAATGAAGAAGAAAAGAGCGATCAAAGGAAACTTGATCTTTCAATTCTTATGATAGTATGGACTATGGTTTGAGATAAATGAGATTTCAAAAAACAAGAGTGTGCGCCAAAGCGGAGTATTGGATTTGCTTATGTAGATTCTAGATAATGTCATGCAAAGGGAATACACAAATATGCCAAATTTTAGGCCATTCAATATATTAAAAGAGAGAATAAATTCATCATACTGATATTCAAATGTAATACCTAAACAATGACAGACCAAAGTTTTATTCCAAATTAAAATTTAAAGGATAAGTTATTTTTTTGGATAACAATCTCATTTAATTGCATATCTAAACCAATGAACATAATTCTAATAGGAGTGAAATATAACCCTGCAAAGTAATTAAAAGTTAAAGATTCAATTAAGGGAACTATCCCTGATCATAATGTTGCAAAAGAGGCTAAATAACTTCCTTAGGATATACTATAAGCATTTGAAGATATATTGTAATAAGGGCGTAAAATTGAATGAGGGTTTAAGCTCAATTGAATTTGTTTATAATAGCTACAATGCATACAATTTCTTCAAACAAACAAAAAACCCAATGGAGATAGATACCAAAAGACAAAGTTGTGTCAATGTTTGCTTGGATATTTAGATTAGTGAAGCATTGAAATAAAATAAATAATAGATAAATCCTAAAAAAATTATTCACTTACAAGATTCCAAAAGACCTTTAGGGTACCGACGATTTGCATGAAATGGTCATGGAAATGAGATTCTATGAAAACATTGAGGTTTTACTATCATAGATCAATAAGAGCTAATGAAGTTGTTTTTTTTCAATTATATTAGTATGGTTCAAAATTATTTTTTAATCTAAAATGGTTGAATTTTGAGGCTACAGATTATATTGTGGTAGAGAATTCGTCTATGGAGACATGGATGCAAGGTGGTCTAGACTATATAGTTTTGAAGATATTGGATATTGATGGAATTCGTATCGTTGGAAGTGTGCTTATGCAAACTATTGCACTTGACCATTTTGTTCGACATGTAATTTTTAATTGTCTGGTATCTATGTTTGTGATGCAATATCTCCATGTTTTTATAGCTTGTTTTTAAATGTAATAGTTGTTCAAAATTGATGGAAAAATATTTTCAGGTTGATGGTATGGTGGTAGAGTTTACATATTTAAATCTAGGAATGGAAAAAATTGGCATATTTACCATGAAACAGGAGAAACTCTTTCAACTTGTTCGAAAGGAAAATTCCAATCTTGATGATGTAATTCTTAATCTTGATCCTTTTGAAAAGTAGACGTGTTTGACTGGGAACTTGTAAATTCATTAACATAGATGTTGTATTGAATATAAGGATATAATCAACAAACACAAAAATGTGGGTACCAAATTCTCATTGTATCAAAATTAAAGTCTAAGAGTTGATTACAAGTAAGAGGTAAACTCCACTTGTGATTATAACCCCCCTTGTGAGGTGCCATGCATGCATGCTCAAAAAAAATGTAACCCCATGCATGCACTCCACCTTAGTTTTTTGTAACTTATCCATGTGCTAAAAACATATAAGATAACTCACACAAGTGGATTTTCCTACATACTTAAGGTAAGCTATTGAAAACTAGCACTTCAAATCTTATATGTCAATATTCTAAAAATAGTGTTGCCACTTCTCTAGTGAAGCACATCCTACATGCAACTAAAAATGGATACGTAACTACCAATTTGATGTACCTTCAATGTTGTAATATCTCCTTAGGAGATGCACCCATTGTAATATCCCCTTAGGAGATGCACCCATCCTAACTGCTAATGGTAGAGTATGATCCTACCTCATTTATGCACGTCTATTCCTATCTAGAATAAGTAATGTATTGTTGGCTTAATTGTTGTCATGTTGGTTAGTGTAATTCATATTTAACATGCATTGAATGCTACCAAGAAGGGTGTGCAATTCACTCTTTTGTTAAAAATTCATGTTGTCCCAAAGTGGTGAACATCACCCTTGATGCACCTTCATGATATTGGAATAAATATTCCCCTTTCCATGAATGCATTTTGCTTGATATTGCTCAATATATGGATGGTAACTCCCTTATGAATTTTCCTGTTATACCCTGCAAAGGAAATCATTCCTCCTAACATTTTTTTTTTGTCTGAGTTAAACTTAGGACATCACCTCCTTCCCAGGACAAATTATTTTTGTGTGAGTTAAACATAGGACATGCAAAACAACATTTGATATCCCAACAAAAGATTCCACTTCACCTTGCTTTTGTGTCATTTCTTCCTCTATCGTATATCTAGTATGTTCCATAGTCTACTTCTCTTTGATACTAACTTGAGCATTATTAGCTTCCTCAACATTCTACTTTGGAAATACAAAAATTGTTTTCCTAGAGAAGCTAGAAAGGGATGGGCATTATCAAATTCGATTCCTTTACCTAAAAAGATAGAATTTTGACCATGGTTTCCATGTGATGAATTAAATATATTGGATATAGATGAATCCACCATTGGATGTTTCCATTTGATCCTAACTTTATTGTTGCTATTTTCCTTAGCCCACTACTTTGGGAACACGAAAAATTGTTTTCTAGAGGAAGGTAGAGAGGTAAGGACACTAAGAGAACCTGTACCTTTACTTGAAGTGTTAGAAGTTTGAAAATGGTTTCCATGTGATGACTGATGCACTTTATAAATAGATGAATCCACCATTGGATGTTGATATTTAATATTAATTTGACCAATACTAACTTCCTTAACTTCTTTCTTTGGGAACACAACAAATTATTTTCTTGAAGAAACTGGCATGTGACGGACACAAACAAAACCCATACCTTTAAATAAAGATGTAGAATTTTAACCACTAACTTCGGAAGATATTACATTTACCCAAAACTTGCATCATGTTCATTTTGTATGCACTATAAACATTTCTATCCTATTATGTTCCTTCATGTGTAGGTTTCTAAACTTTTGGAAAGTAAAGGAAGAATTTCAAGTGGATAGGAGGGTTATGTTTTTGTATTCAACATGATATTTATCTCTCACTGAATTAGAAATTCTTCTGATATGAAAATTACCCACAATTGATTGAATAGTACATCCTAGCAACCTTTTTTACAACCATGCAACCAAAGAAGAGGAATCCATCAATAAAATATTTTCTTGAAAGGAATACTTCAAGTTAATATAACTTGGATAACTTGTTAAAATACCAACAAATAGATATAGGACCTTAATATTTACTGATTCATGATGAGATCCATCCAAAGCATCGGGTAGAGGTAAAAATTTACCATGGCCTCCAAGAAACTCTCAAAACTTATTCAATTGGTTCAACATCGATGATTCCTTAGTGTTCCTCCAAAAAAACTTAAACATAATGACTTTACCAAGATCCATTCTTAACCATTCTACTATATCAACTACTTTTGTAATAAAATTCTCTTCTATAGATAAGTTAATCTCCTTACTTGAGTTCATATCTTTTATCAGGATTTCCATGTGCTTCATCAAAAATAGATCACAATACATACATGTCTCCTCCATATAGGGAATTAAATCATTGAACATGATTTTGCATTTATCATGTATACTTTCAAATATCCATTCAACCTTTATGTTCATTATATAATCAAGCAAAATATTGAAAAAAATTGTATCCACGTCAATCCCCATAATGCATCTTTTGCTTTGAAAAATTGCTCAATTGTATGCAAAATTCTCTCCTAAAAAAGGTTAGAAGATACCACAACTAATCTCCCTCAGTGAAAATGCAAGGGAAACCATGCAACAACAATATTAGAAAAAATTTATTTAGGTTCCCTATGTTTTTTTTTTCTCACAATTCTTCTTAAATTTGTCACAATTCCAAGCACAAACTCTATAGGTTTAACTCTAGCTCCTAGCCTCCCCAACAATGCTTCCTGCTTTGACTTGTCCAAACCTACCTAAAGAAGAAAAATTTAGAGAAAAATGTGCATCACCTTCACATCCTTTCCCATCAAGAACAAAAAGCACATGTTTTCTCAGTGCCCCTACATGCATGCTCGAAAATGATGTCTTTGAATGTCTTCTATATTTATCAGAGGAATCGAGTTTGGAGCACCTATTATTGGAACCCTTCAAATGTGATGAGCCCTTATGAATATTTATATATTAGAATTTTGGATTGGGTCATGAAACTTTTATCCCTCTCCTTATGTGGCATTGTTGGTTTTGAGCTTTACACTATTTTCTACTCTATGTCTAAAAAATTGTTGAGTCATTCCAGCTCTATGTATTTCTTAGTTATGTCTAAGCATAAAGAATACAAATCTTGTTGTACATTTCATGTAGCTTGGAATATTTGGTCCATTTCTTTATCTAGTCAATCAAGTTCTTCTTTCTTTTGCTAGTAGATTGCAAGTTCCATTATACACTCAACTTCTTCCTGTAACTCAAAATTTGATGTTGTAATGTATCCATTGGTGCTTCCTTATATCTATTTATTTTGGCCTAGTATGTGATGGCATAGTGAACCTTGGTTTTTTTCTCTGTCACATCTTTGATTTGTGTTCACTTGTGAGACAATTGGAATTCTGAATTAGGGGAAACTAATTCCCACTCTCCAAGTCAACTTCTGTAACAAATTTCATTCACTCCCAATGCTAGGTCCTTAATTTCAACCAGATTTCAACATACCAACAAAAACCTTTCCTTCCCTACTTAGTGGGAAATGAGAGGTAATTTATGGAAAGGAGAACATATGCATAAAATAAATATTTAGATACATTTAACAGTGTAACCTAATTCCATCTATTCACTAATTTTGTTTATTTCATTATATATCATCCTCAAAGTATATTATGTATGGAACCCTAGTGTTGTGTAGTTTATTAAGATATATGTATGTGACTATTTACTTATTGATTTAGATTTTAGGAATCATTTTATGAAAACATTTATGTATGTACCATTTATGCTCAGTCACAAACTAAAAAAGATCACAATCTAGGAAATAATTTTATAAATAGAAACTCTCTATTGCACATACCATTTATATCCACTCCTGGACCTACAAAACCTTACACTAATTGAAGACTATAATTCTCTTTCTTCTAAAGCTTCAACGATATAAATTTCTTTTGTGCAATTTATGGTTCAAATGTTTTTTCTATGTGGAGCACCTTGAGTTCATGGATTTTGGAGGAGGAACTCAAGGATAGAAAAGAGTTACTAATGGATCTTTCAAAAATAAGTACAGGTCTGAGGATCGTGTTACAATAGAAAGAATACAGAAAATTATGCATGGGAGCATAGATAAATCTTTCAATCCTCTATCATTGTTATGTTAAACCTGCACACAATCATATGAAGGAAACATTGTTGGTCTGACTTGTAAGGGAATAAAAAATAGTCAGTAGTACTCAAAACTTGATCTTGGTGGAGTGATCCAAGGGCATGTCTATAATATATGTATTAAATTTCTTAATTCTGATTTGAATATCACTACAAGAGAACAATAGAATTCTCTGAAATTAAAGACCTGAATTTAGTTCCCTTACAAGCATCCATCATAGGTTCTTCCTCAAAAGCTACAACAATATGTAACAGATGGAGTAAAATAGTTCGCAACTCCAATTTTTGTACAAGTGTGAAAAGTAGTTATGCAGTGAAGGTAACAAGGAGAAGGTTCAAGTATAAAAATCAAGTCTAAAAGTTGTAGAAATCCAAAACTCAGATTTTTGGAGGTAGCTACAGGTTACTACATGATAGAAGAATGAGGACAACCGAAGTTTCAATTATCATTTGACAAAGCGTTATAGGACTATCCTTAAACTCTGGGCAGCCAAACCTTTTTTATGTGATACTTTATCAAAGTTTAAATTCAGGTGATCAAGTTTTATACTCAAGCATTTGGGTAATACCCATAATAATAGAAGATCAATACTTGTGAAAGCAATTATCTCAGGCATCGGATGTTAGTTAAATATTCTTACATCCCTGATCTTAGGAGTTCCAGTCTTATCTATTTTCTTAGTTATTCATATAGTTTAGGATCTCAGGAGTTCCAGGATTAGTTATTTATTGGGCCTAAAGTTCCAATGGATTTGGCCAGTGTGACATCTAATACTATTTCAGAGGTATTAGCTACCATAGGTCACAACTTTTGTTTGCTTTCTTCTCTTCCATCCTTGATAGGATCACCTTACAGGGAAACTACAAGATTTGTGATAACAATTCCCATCCTAGTGTTTGAGTCATCAAACCCGATGTCTTCAAATATTGCATCAACACAAACATAAAGACTTCCATGGAACATCAAAAATTCAATAACTTAGTCTTCTTCCAAGCAAGGCATCACACCCAGATCTCAAGGCTCATCAAGCTAGTCTCTCCATGATCTTTCCCTAGTCTCACATCCCACAAGAACCTAAGCTCCAGAAAGAGGAGTGAGATCCAATATCCATTTCTTATACTAGTGTGGAAACCCTAGCACTACAACAAGAGCCACAATAACCATCATCATCCCCAACGCGATGTTATTCTCTAGGGTTTCATGCATAGCATGAACCACGGATTCACAATATCAAATCCTAGCATCATACAATATCAATTCGTCCATGAACATCCAAGATCTCTCACTCTTCCCCTAACTTCTCTTAGGGTTTCCACATGATCCTTAATGTCAAACTCTTAGGGTTTCCTCATGAACCCTAAGAGAAGGTAAACAATGGCACTAATTTTCACCAAAGAGATCATCATGCGAGATCCTATAAGGTTGAGTTTGAATACATCCATAGGGGATCAATCCCAATATAGTGAGGAGGTAAATGGTGGTACTAATTTTCATTTGGATCATTCTCAAGTATCTAATCATCACCATGTAGTTTCTTAGATAGATATGTTGAAGTGTTTTCATAGTGATGGAATGGAGGGGTTTTTAAACAAGAGAGCGCAAGTAGACAAACATTTTAGGGAAGTGTAGGAGAGAGCAAGTAGACAAACATTTTATGGAAGTGTAGGAGCCTATAGGATGTGCTTCCAAAGACTTGAATAAGAATATCAATGAGAAAAACCATCCATTATGTAATGAGAAATGCATCAAATTTAGACATGAACATGTTAAGATGGTGGTCAAACATGATGTGAAACTATAAAAAGTTGAGGGTTTGATGGAAAATGCATTTGTAGGTAGGTTCAAGGGTACATTTTTCAAGAGAAAAATCCTAAAAAGGTGGTTGGAACACTAGAAACCTATGTGTTATATTTCATTATATAGTATAAACCTTTGAGGGGGATTCAATTCCCCATCCACCCCTTCTTCTTCTAGTGGCCCAATATTTCACAATGCCATGATATCCCTCTAGGGTTAGTTTTTAGGGTTTTGTATGCATTAACTCCTTATCAGGGTTAGGGTCCAGGCTTTGAACCCTACATAATGTTGAAGCATTAAAGGAATATTCCAAATCAAAATCAAGTAAGTCATGCACATGTTCTATATTTTTATTTGTTCTCAATTTGTCTTAGTATTCTTGTCTCTTCTATTGTAAAAATATTTCATACCTTAAAGAAACATTTTCGAATAAGTGTAGTAAGGGGATGCAGTCTAGTGAAAAGTTCAATATCCATGTTTGGTTTGATCTATCTTCCTTATTGGTATATAGATGATGCATATTCTTCTTAGTAATATAAATATAATCATTTTTGTTCAGAAAAAATACAACTCTATTTCGTTCAATAAAGGTCAGTTGGCCACTCCCAAGGAGGAAATCTAGCAACGTCCAAAGGCGGGACAAAATAAAGTAAACTTTGATGGAGCATATAATTCCAATCAAGAAAAATTTGAGTGTAGGAATTCTTACCAATCATACCAGCATTAGCAAGTCTATATAAATATAAAAAAAAAGGGAAACAATACCAACCATCCCTCATACAATCAAGGATAAGATAAACAAACCCTAGCTAAAATAAGCAATAAGAAAAGGTAATAGTATAGGAGAAATGTTAAAACCTGAAAACATGTGCAATATAAAAGAGAGGATGTTAGAGCATGTTGGAGCTAGTTGCCGATGCTTAGAGAGGGGATAAAGAAGAAAACACTTCATCAGAAACATAAACCACTATAAATAGGCCAATACACTATCCAGTAATTCCCTTGGGAGAGTATCCATGGCCAAGAGGGCCTGCCTGCATCATCTCGAGGGTGCAGAAGGGAAAGGATGTCCAACTCTCCTTGCACCATTGTAAAAAAATATTTATTTATATATGAGAAAAGAATACAACTCTATTTCGACAATAAATATCAGCTAACCAACCCCAAGGAGGAGATATAAACAATCAAATGACAACCAAATCAAAGTAAAATTTGAAGGAGCAACTGCGGACAATCCAGGAAAAGCTGGGTGTGGTGAGATTCTTCATTATCATATGGCATTAATAGGCTTGTGTTCATTGAAAACATGAGCAGCCCCTTCAAGTAGGAGTAGACTATTCCCAAGAAATGGAAATTCATCAAATTGAACGTGTTGATACTTATATAACAAAAATCACTGTACAAGATGAATTTGTACTTAACCTAGAAAATATTTTTTACAGAACGGGTGACTCAGTGGCGTATCTGCATTGAATAAATTGAAATTTTGATCATAGGAACTTACATGTGAATAACAGGAAATAGATTTTCTGTTTTCGAGAGTCGAATATATTTTAGTTCATAATGCAACCTCTGTAAATGTCCTACTCTTCCTCCAGTTTGGATCAAAGAGTGACCGGATTGTTCGTTTACAGAGACAAATGTATTGTAGATTCATAATGTAGTCTCTCCAAATGTCATGCTCTGCCACGAGATCGCATTGAAGAGTTGTGACAAATAAATATTTAGGACCAGATCACTCTACTTTGAATAGAATTTTCCCACTCGTCCGGTCGAGATTCAGTTTTCTCACTCGGTTGAGATTCCGTATTTTTTATTAGATTACAATTTAACTTGTTTTTTTTTATCAAGTTTTAATTGACATGTGCAGAAATTTTTAACCTAGATACCTTCAATATGGTTGGAAGCAACGCTCAAATTTGAACCATTCCCGTCCCTTCAAAGGGTTCCAGCCCTTCTGAGAAGTGTAAAGTTAAAATTCTCCTTCAAAAAAATTTAAAATATGAATTTTACTCTTTCAATTAAGAATGACATAGTTTATATCAACATTTCAAAAGAATGGAAACCTTAGAAATTATCCATTCATATAAATTTCTCAATATGTCGAAATTCCTATGCTATACAGTTTGACTCATCATTCAAAATATTGGAAATTACATAAATTATAATACTCACTCACTCACATCACACACTCATTGTTTAGTTGTGAAAGATGATGAGTAATGAATGACGAATACGAGGCACTGGCCACCGAGATGTGACTCTAAATCCTAAGCCACTTGGGCTACAATCTAAGGTGTGACAATGTGTCAACAACTGCGGTTGTAACAAGAGAGAACAATTACTAGTTTGTTACTAGTCCCGAAACGAGCCCAAAACTTTGTGCCTACTACCTATGTGAACTTGGCTACCAATGTCCATTTGTTTTTCATCAAAATGAAATTCAAATGGCCGGTTTGATGAGTTCTCCTCTACAAGAATTAATTTCTTGCTTGAATGTCATGGACTCGCAACAACTATATAATCAACAATACTCAAGGTCACACAACTACAAATAATGGCATGCCGCTAGGATCACAAACTATAGAGGTCGATTTATGCATTGAAATAGAGAGGTATCACTCGGCACACAATATGGAGAAATAATGAGTTAGAAAAGACATTTGGACCAAAGCACCACAATGGTTATTAATAAAATTAAAAAAACAATTTTTGGCTCAAGAATAGTCTTCAATTTGATGGGTGGCATGATCATGATGTAATATCCCTCCGTCCATTCAAACATTTGTAGTTTCTCACAACATTTGTCACTAGAACTTGCCACCAAAATACATATAAAAAAATTACATGTCTTTACTTCCTCTACTCTTTAAATCCTCACCTCACACTCATAACTAGTAAGGATTATAATGCATGCATCCTCACCTCATAGTCATAACTAAGGATTATTATGTACGCACATCCTCACCTTATAATATCAATTGGGTCAAGGCACATAGACAACCATAAAATATCAAATGTGTCAATATGCAAAGAGTAAGAGACAACTATAAGTAAGTCATATTAAATTTACCATTTAAGTCTTTAATTGACACTATAAACTAATATTTGACATGTTGGATTGTTGTTATCTTCTCATCACTCCTTACCAATGTGATTGCAATGCATTCTTTGAAGGATACTCATAGTTGAATGGGACAAGGTTGATGTGTGACATGAGGACATATTGAAAATTTGAGGCCATGGAAGACTAATATTTCAATACCTTGAAGTCATGCTAAATAGTGAACAATAGGGTTGGCATGATCCGATATGTATTGAGACATCTCAATGAGAGGGGTAACATAGGTAGTTTCCATGGTAAGTAGGTAAAAGCCTAAAGTACAAAATAACTTGGTAAGTAGATTGGGGAGGAGAGAAGAGATGGAAGAGTAACCCTTATGCCCGAAAGGGAAGTGAAGAGAACAAGAAATTTTACCAAGGGGAAACAAGAGAGATGGATCCTCTCACAATGGAGTAAGAGGACAAGGAAAATGAAACCCTTTTCTTAAGAAGGAATGACTAGAACTCTATAGGAAAGGAGCTAGAGATAGGAAGATTATGTTACAACCTAGGATTCAACTAATCCTGAGAGCGATAACAAAAAGGGAAAAAGGACCTCCCTTAATGAAGAATATCAACTCCCTACCATATAAGACAAAGCTAGCTAGAATGGTTAGTCTAGGTGGAGGGAAATTCACCACCCAATTTTACAACAAAACATAAAATATTGGGAAGAGACGATGAGAGAGAAACAATAAGTTAATTAGGAATTTGCATTAACAATAGTTATTTGGTTACCATTGTATCAAGCATTGCCTACTCCTTACACATTTTTAGTGACATTTGATATGATTGTTCACAAAGGGAATACTTTGGTGGACATATTTGGTTAAGGGAACATGCTGGTATCTTTCCAACACACCTAATTAGAAGACATTGAATAAGAGTCAACATATTAGCATATGTTGTAGGTCATCCATGCCATAATAAAATGGGAAATTGAATATTGGAAGTCAATCCTCTTTGCAATAAATCTTGTTTATATGTATCAAGTGCTTCACACGCCATTTCAATGGGAGAATAAGCATGGGAGTTCTGAATTTCACCCATAAACAAAGGTGTTTGCATCCATATTATGAGGTTTAGGGTGTTATCTTAAAGTATCTTTGGTTATTTTGTCTTGCATACCTTACTAGCACTGTACCTCGGCAATTCATGGCAACATTACCCTTTCAGATCTTGTATTATGATAAGATTCATTTAGGCTAGAGAATAAGTGTAAATAGCAATGAACAAAAGTGTTGATGGTGTGTTATTGAGTTTGAGAAGGCTATTCATACCTTGGAATTGTTGCCTGGTCATGAAAATATATAAAGGGAGGTCCTATATCTGCAACAAAGAATAAGGGTTTGTAACTATAGCAATGCACTCATATTCTAGCAACCTAAAGGTGGTTTTGAGGGATATATTGAGCAACGTTTGGACCTAAATTTAGGGTTGTCCTATACCATGTCTTATGGGGTACTCCTATAGGTTCTGAGGAACCTTTTTTTGACTTATTTAAGCAACATTTTCCTTCGTCCAAAGAGGTACTTGACCCTAAAATAAGTGCCACAATCCAATAGCTTCAAGTTTTCCACTAAGAAATCCCAAAAATAGATGAAAATTTATATAAACATGAATTTCAAACCAGAAAGAATTTCCAATGGGGAAATAATGAGAAAAAGTATTTTGGAGAGATGAAAAAAGATGAATTGTTGGCGCAATCCCGACCAATAAACCCATTCAATAGGAATTCCACTATGTCGACACTCAACACACCATGATCTCCATAAGCATCGACCCAAACAGGTTTTACCCTGTCCAGCAACGCCCACAGAGCGGATGAGGTCTCACCCCAGATGTTCGAGGCAGAGCTGTTGGAACCAAGTTTCTATAGTATAGAAGAGGATAGGGGAATCAGAGATTCATCATCTTAACTTTCAGATCTAATCTACTTGCTTGATCATAAACATAACCCTTCATTATGTCGCATCATGCATTCATCATTATAGAAGATCTACCAGTGGGAAAAATAGATCTAAAAGATGACATAACTTATAAGTAGAAAGCATCGCATTATCCATTCATATGGAATATTCATCCTTCATCATCAAAATTGTAGTAATGCAAAGCAGGAAAAGATAAAAAGAAAACAAGAGTTTAGATCAATCCACATCACATCATATTAATTCCACAGAATAGATCACAGATCAAAATAGACAAAAATCCAATATCATATCGCATTGTCTAGCATCGAAAAACCCTCCTTTAAAGGGATGCTTTGTTACATGAATAATTATTCTATTTATAGGATTGTGCCTTTACATTCAAGGTCCACTTCTAACTAAATTTTAACTGACTTCTAACCACTAAGGACCAATATTCCGAACAAATTGTCAACAAGTACAAAACGTGACATGGAAATATCAAATAGTGGACTATTTTCAGCCTATGTTTTCCTTGTGCGATGCCACGTGAGTATGCACAACATCCTAGATGCTACACAACTCACTTACTCCCAACCCCTTTCCAACAAGCCCCCAACACATTCTTTTGGCTCATCCTCAAGCCACGTCAGATGGACATGGTGTATTCATTGGTCTTCACCTTGAAATCATCGTATTGCTGAGAAATTTCGGTGACCTGCACTTTGAATTTCTCAGCAACATTCTGACACATAAGATGATCCTGCTTCAACGGGTGCTCCACCATCTTTGCATTAATTTATTGCTTACCAGCTTGCACGGCTTGCAGCATAGCAACAAATTTTACTGACAATTGGGCTCCAATATCTTGGAATGCATCGAGATGGTTTCTGTGTTTTCGCTGTCACTCCTAAGCTCTTACCTCTTGATGTTGCAGCTCCTTCATCTCTGTGGATCGCGTGATTGACACAATGGGTGGCATGGTCCGCAGTGCTACCTTCAGCATTGCCAACTGGTTCTCGACTTCCTACAATTGTGTCGTAAGTTGTTCTAGATGCTCATCGTGGACAACATTACACCAAAATTACGTCATTTCCAATATGATCTTCTTAGCATCTTGCTCCAAATCATCAAACTATGCCGCAATCTATTCAATGGTTCTCTTTCACTCAGTGACCTTCTCAAGTGGTGTGTCGGGGTAAACCATGGAATTTAGTAGGTTGTTTTCCATCTAAAGCTACGCAATGAATTCTCCAAGTCGCTTTTCTTTAGCGACTGCATCCAGTTCAGTTGTGCTTTCATGGATGTGTTGAAAGGTTGTGTCAACAAACTCTTCGACCTCGCCTCTGCTAGAAAACAATTGTGCCTTCTCAATAACGAGGCGATTGGTTTCCTTTTCCAATTTAGTAAGCTCCTCAGCATATTTTCTCACCCATTCATCATGCGTCACCTTCAAGGCTTCAATCTCCTGCGCTCTTTCTACTGTGAGCTTCTCCCTTCCCTGTTTAAGCTCCTCTACTTCCGTCTTCAGCTTCTCATCTTCGACTTGCGAATGCAGATACTAGTCGATGAGCTCCTTCTGTCTATTAGCCAACTCCTGGATGGAGACCCACTACATGTGTACTAAGGTCTCGGATGATATCTTGTTGACATCCAATGCGATACTTTGCAGCTGGTGTAGTGAGGAATTCACATCCATATTTCCTGCATCAATTACAGTCGGGGGAACCTGAATGTTCCTTGCTCATGGCTCAGTGGTATTCGATAGGAGTTCCTGCACAGCGGCACTCTTCACTGCTCTACTCAAAACAACATTATAAACAAAATCCAACTTGCTTCTTACCTCGACAAAGCCTTCCTGGGTGGAGTGGCGCATTGCTTTCACTGCTATATCAGATGAATCTATGACATCCTTAATAATTCACTACAATTGAGCCTCCAACACTAATCTAGTACTATTTCCCGCATCCTGCTCCATTCTGTGCTTCATCCTGATTTCATTAAGGATGCACTATGCTTTTGGATTAGTATATGTCGATGACTCTCCATCAGACTCATGAATACTCTGCTCTTGGAGGGAATGCTCTTCAGGGGAATCTGCAGGTGGCCCCTCCAATACTTCATCTGCACTGACCGAGTTGCGCCATTCCGCAGGCCAATCCTAAACCATTGCTTCCAATTCTTCATCTGTTACATTATAGGACATGGGTAGCCATTTCTTATCAGGGTCGCATTGTGCCTAGATCTAAATAGTGTGTGGCCCGATGGAGATCTGCATAATACATTGATTTTTCACTGCTACTGCATCTCATAACCTTGGAATTTTGACCGATGCTACTTACAACACCTCTTGATAGATCCAAAAGTGGATCGTGCAATCCGTTTGTCGACTAGCATCCTCCACCCATCACAAGTTTCGGTATTGTGTGCCTTTTCACACCTTGGCATCTTTGACCATCATTCCTTGGTAATCATCTGGCTCCATCCAAGCCACTAACGTGATCAATATTAATAGCCAACTATAAGAAAATGGCCGCTCCCCAGCCTGAACTATGATCGCATCCTCCACCAGCTGATTCAACAAAAAAAGGGACAAGTTCATGTGGACTCCCTCAGCGCATTTCTATGCACATGCAATAACTCCTGAAGTGCAGTGAATTGGGTGATTCTTCTGAACAATCTTACTCACCAGTATTTGGGCACTAATCTGCACTACTCTATCATTAGTGTTGTCGATGTGATAGTCTCTTCCATCGTGTTGCAAATCATACCATAGCTTCAACCGTGTCGCCAAACGCTTATCATTATCTTGTCCTTTGAAATATTGCAATGGGTCTTCCCCATCCTTCGAAAATCCCGTAATATTAGAAATCAAATCAACAATGAGTGTGATTGGTGTGTCCAACCATAGCGTTCCTCCATGAAAACATGCCAAAAGATGTTTGATGCATGCATTTGTTTCGTTCAACTGCCCAAAATGTGGCATGTTGATAAGCCCCAATAACCCGAAATTGTTTAGTCCTTTCGCCCATGGCTGCGAAATACATGCAAATGGGGCTCTGGCGACTGCAGGAAGTGACTGATAGGGCTCATCCGCTACATCCTTCCATACCAACAAATCATGGTCCTCATACTTCATCTTGATCAACACAGGGATAATTTCAATGGTGCATGTCATCCCTTCCGACAGCGGCGGTATTTTTGGCTGATACTTCTTATTTTTGGTCAGACAACGAGGTTTTGCACCATAGCAGGTGGGAGAAATGTACCCTGGAATATCCTTCATAGAAACTCCTATGCGAATTGTTGACTCGATAACTCCAGATCTAGAGGGCCTCGTCTAGGCAGTGCCTTCCCCTTGTGCTCTGATAGAATTTCTTGTCTGCCTCTTTTGTGGTGGTGTTGATCTTGGATTCTCGGCCTTCCACTTTCCCCACGGAATCGACAATGATCCCACTCCCATGCTCATGACTTCTTCGACAATAGCCATTGGGGACTCGTGCTCACTCGATATCTCTACCATTTCAGGGTTTCTCAACATGCTGCAATAGTATACCTCCCTAGTCTATCCAATGCACACCCCCTTCTTCACTCTGCAACTCGCACACTTCCCTCAACAAAGCTCATCTTCAAAAACCGCTCTCTGCAACTCGACTCAACCTAGCTCAAATGGTGCATTAGACCTGCATGGAAGACATTCTTATAGAATGTGGCCAATCCATTAGTCATCATCACTTAATCATCCATGACCATCATGACTAAATCCTTCATTGATCACATAAATCCGTCGTCAATTTTGTCAAGGCAAGGGTCGGATCATCTATAAATGCACATCATTTCAACAAGCATCGTCATCTAACTGCTTGAACTGTTTTCATTTATTGATGATTTGACTATGTCGTGGCCCTTCGGCTACTATAGTTGGGCTAACTAATCTATGCAACTGATTCATATGCTTGCGCAGCCACTTCCTCCTGGCGCACCCTTCTCTCCTCTATATACTCTACATTTGTTTTTTCATTGCACAGTGCTTCAGCTATTATGTGGTCGTTCCCCCATCCGATAAGGATTCAAGCAGCTACCATTCACAAGCTTTGGAAGTATCATGCCATCTAACTATTGTAATTGAACTGCACCCACAGAGGTAATAGAATTGACAATATATGGGCCAAGCGAGTGCATTTTTAGCTTACCCGGATGCTTCAAGAACTTGTTGTCGTATAGCAGCACTAAATCTCCTTGCTGAAACTATTTGTTCTTTATGTGGCAATCATGCCACACCTTCAGTTGGTATTTCTCAAAATACTAATGGAAACACACAATGAAATAGTCTTCTTCAAGCTAGATTAGTTGCACCACGCACCCCTCTAGAGAAACATCATCGTCCATGTTGGTCGCAGCAACAATGTGCAGACTGGGAACAATGTATTCCACAGGCATAACTACCACTTTCCCATACACCAATTTGAATGGTTTTTTCCTCGTCAATATCTTATGTGTGGTATGATAGGCCCATAGCATTATAGGAATCTTTAGATCCTAGTCATCTCGTTTAGTGTTACATACCTTGGTAAGTGTGTGCTCCAATATTTTTTTGAATGCCTCTACAGTCCCATTCTCCTACAGATGGTATGGTGTACTTTTCTTGTATTGAACTTGCAATTCTTCTACCAACCCTCTTACTATGCGGTTGATAAAATTACTACCCTGGTCACTCATCAATATTCTCAGGCACCCAAACCGTGTCACAATATTCTCGAATAGAAATATGGCTGTCGTCACAGCAGTATAGTCCACAACTGGTGTAGCCTCCACCCATCTCATCAGATTGTCTGTCACAATGATTATGTAGCATGCACCAATTCTATTTTCGGGTGGGCCGATTGGACCCACAAATTCTACTGCTCATTTATCTAAAGGTTGCAAAGTTACATGGGGTACTAGCGTCATCTCATCCCGTCGCGATGGTTTTCCAATGCGTTGACAGACATCGCAACTCCATGCATAATATTCCACATAATTATGAAGAGTGGGCCACCAAATCCCTGCGCGAAGCACCTTCCATGCAGTATCCCGTCCTCCATAGTGTCCCCTGGCTACTCCGACATGTGCCTCTTCTAAAATCTACTCTTGTTCATGTGCGAAGACACATCGCTACAAAATTTCATCAGGTCCCATATTATACAAGTGGTCAATAATCAACTGAAAGACAGAAGCTTTAACCACCAACTGCTTCTTTTGAATCGTGGAAAATTATTCTTGTGTGACTCCTGTCGCTAAGAACTGGATTATCAGAGCATAATTTTCATCTGCCTTTTGAACTCAAAACAACAACGCATCAGGCAATCCATCTTCAATGTTAGTAGGTTCCTCACCTGTCTCAATTCTGGATAAATGATCAGGGACAACATTCAAGCGACCCAGCTTCACAATGATCTCAAAATCAAACTCTTGAAATAGGAGTAGCCATCTACATATCTTCCCCCCAAACATAGGCTTATTGACCAGATACTTCAAAGCTGAATGGTCAGTAAACATCTTGAAGTGACCTCCTAGAAGATAATTCCAGAATTTCTGCAGTGCATAAACCATCGCTAGCCCCTCACGCTCTATGGCTATATAATTCTTATCTGCGAATGATAACTTTCGACTCGCAAAACCGATAGGGTGATCCAAGTCGCCATCACCTGGTTGTGCGAGTACTACTCCTATCGCAAGAGAAGATGCATCAACATGAACATGGAACTCCTTGTTCCAATATGGAAATACAAGTATTGGTGTCGAAGCCATATTGGCTTTTAGTGTGTAAAATCTACTCTGACACTTTAAAATTCATTCAAATGCTGCATCTTTCTTTAATAATTTCTCCATAGGGGCAGTGATCACAGCATAGCCTTTGATAAATTTGCGATAATATCCTATGTGCCCCAACGTTTCCCGATGCATCTATACATTGGTCGGCAGGGCCAAGCTCAATATGAGAGCTATCTTCATAGGGTCGACCAGTAGCCCTTACTTACACACAATATGACCCAATAGGATGTCTAATGGGGTGCAGAAGATGCACCTCTTGGATTTTAGTAGGATCTGATGTTGTCGACATCTTTCTAGCATCATTCAAAGGTTGGCCAAATGATCTTTGAGGAGACTGTACACTATCCAATCATCCATGTACACCTATAGGAAATTTTGAATGAAATCCTTGAAGGCAGCGATGAAGACGCGAGAGAATATTGCAGGGGAATTCTTCAACCCAAGAGGCATCACTGTATATTGGAAAAATCCCCATTTAGTGACGAATATTGTTTTATGTTGATCCTCCTTGGCAATTCTGATCTGGTGATAACCCGAAAACCCATTTGTAAAAGAGTACATTTCTTGACCACCTACTCCCTCAAGTACCTCATCAGTGAATGGTGTTGGATATGGGTCATGCATACAGGCATCATTTAGTTTTTTCAGGTCAACGCAGATCCGAACTTCACCAGTTTTCTTGTCTTGGACTACCATAGGACTAATCCATTCTGACTCTTTGATAGGTTTAATGATTTTGACATCCAACATACGATCAATTTCAGCTTTGAATCTGTCTTTGTATCGTGGATTCAGACGATATGGTCTATGTCGCACTCATCTAGAATATGGATTTAGCGGGATTTTCATTTCACCTAGGTCTCCCAATATTCCTTTCATCTCTGAGAATTTTTTCGGAAACAGATCTTGAAACTCATGTAAGGAATCTATGATCTTGGCCATGGTTGCTTCACCCCAGTAGTCCCCAACATTTGCAAACTTCAGATTCGCTTCCATCCCAATGTTAGCTTTCCTAATTTTCAGCGGCTGAATCATGGGATTGGTCAGCACATCCAATGCTGCGACATCTCAAATCCCTTCAGTCTTTGGAATATTAATATTCCACAACTCATCATCATCCTCTAGCTCTCCAGACATGTTATAGCACTCCATCATCGATTGCATGTGGCAATGTGCATGTGGATCCACCGAATATGCAACTAGCACAACCTTCAATACTACATCCCAAATAATATGTAGTCCATTGTGGATGTCAAGATTGGAATTTGCAAAACTAAAAGTGTGGGTGAAACAAGTCATCAAATCCTCCTTGGTAGTTATTTCTCTGTGCAACTCTGTGAACACGTACTAGGACCTTGGCATTTCATCCAAGGTATGAATAAAGGCATGGATCCATTCATCCTTTGGTCACATTGCCCATAGTGTTTGACACTCTGTCAAATGGCTGCTAGGGTTATTCTTCCCATCGTACTTCCCAGTGTGGTACACCTTTGTGGTACCAAAATGAACTTTCATTTAGTAACTACGTCCATCTAGTAACTCTGTGATACTGGGTCCATCTAGTAATCATCTTCTTATGATCTTCCCACCAGCGAGCTGGAGTAGCCTTCATTGCTTCCTCCAATGCTAACAATCATTGCAGATCTGAGAATCTTTCTTCAAATACTTCTACGAATGAAAATAGCTCGGGTAACCCTTCATAGACTAGAAATTCAACAATTTGAGTCGCATCATGACGAAGAGATTGTGTAATCAGCCCTCACTTTCTAAAGGATACCTCATGCATGTGGTTTTGCCAATTTTCAAGCGCATCATCGAAATCAAAGGACGCTGAGCTAACACTCCCTAACCAAGGTCTCCATCGACAGTCAAGTGGATATAGTCTTCAGAGATGTTGTAGGCATGATGCCACCCCTTGACAACTTCATCCTTCAGAGCTTCAATATATCTCCGGCCCTCATTTGGATCCATGGGTTCGGTGAATCCAATGTCTTGGTTCTCAAATGTCATCATTTGCTTCTTAAAATAAATCATGGGCATACTGTCATTGGCCCATCCCAATCCCCAGCAGTGCTGGATAGGATCCTTCCCCATTAATGGCTTCAATCACATCAAAGTCAAATTGTGTTCAAATACCTTCAACATCTACAACCAAGTTCATTACCTATCTAATTCATTGCACCTTAGCTTGATTTTCCAATCGTAGTTGCATGGGGGACCAACCTAACGTTGGGCTCCCCATTTTCTACCAAGTCTTCTTACTCAGGATGTTCACATACGATCCGAGGTCCAAGATGATTGAGTGCACCTGATAGTCACATATCTGGATATTCATACGCATCTCTTTACCTATCTTTTTCTTCTGCAAGGAGTTCATTGCGGAGTCCTTTAGTTCCTTTCTTGGCTGGTATAAAAACCTATCAAGCTCAATAGGAGCATCAGGATCTCATGTCAGCGATAATAATTTCTCAAAGAACTACTGCAAGGTACCATGCTATCATGATGGAACTTCTTCTAAGGATAAATCAAAGGTAGATGGCATTTCATAGATAGATGCTTACCAAGATTTCATCCAATCATGTCCTGAGTTTCACAAAATGTCTGATTTTCAGTTGTGATATCAAACGTCTCTTTCTTCTTCCCAGCTACTCGAACTTGCGGTCATGGTCTATCATCTCCCATCATTACACCTCCGTAAGTGACAACGGCGACGTCGACATCCCACGTCCTGGGCTTTGTTGAAATTATCGCAACTATTGGACCTTGAGTCTCATTCGTCAGCGGAGTTTGAGCCAAGGGTGGATTCTAGATTACTGGTGGGCTCATCAGTTGATTCACAGTCTAGATTTGGAGAGGAATTTGATTCTAGGCTTGGATCTGTAACTGGTTCTGGGCAGGCAGTTGATTTTGAGTCTGCAACTGAGCTTGATTTTGCAACTGCGGAACATTCCCGGATTTCCATTTTGTGATTAATTCTCGGCAGTTCTGCATGGTATGATCAATCATTTCACAATAGGTACATGAGTATTGCAAGTGTGGGAACTCTCTCTAATAATTCCTAAATACTCCACAATTATAACATTGGACGGATGCGCGACCTCGTCCAAAGCCTCCTCCTCTGCCTCGGAATCCTCCTTGTTGCTGGTACTGCGGCTGAGCTACCTACTATCGTGGGAGATTCAGTTGTTTCTGAACAAAGTGTACTTCTTGAACATATTGTGGCTATGCCTGAGCCATCGGTATTTGATTATATGGTTGATGCGGTGCGAACTGTGGTTGTGACACAAACTGCGATTATGGTTGTGGTGGCATAAATTGCATCTGCGATGCTGGTGTGTACTGTGGTTGCGGTTGAGAACTTACCAGATGAGGTTGCGGATGCAGTTTTTGCATAGCACGGTGACCTTCTCCCTTCATGAAATATGAATCATATGTTCTGTCCTGAAGCAGATCGTATGCCCGACAGTCTCTATCCTCCTGCTCGACAGAGTGACATAATGAAAAGTATAAATTAGCGGGTTTTGACACCATATTTTTCATATATCTACATTCCTCATGTTGATGTCCGTAAAATTGTCATATGAGACACCATGGCACACCACCTCTACTCAACAGGTTCAAAGCTCTAGATAACAGATAGTTCCTAAAGTCAGGGCAAGTATCTGGTGTGTCCATCTGCATGACACCAGGTACACCAAATATCTATGCGATCCTCCTTACCTTTCTTGATATCCTACACCTGGAGTGTGAGGTTCTCTAGCTGGGCCTGAATTTGATTCATCCCAACTGCACTCTCCCTGATAGGTGAAGCTTCAAGCTTCATCGCGATTTCCAAGGCTTCACTCTGCATTGCTATCTTTTTCTACATCAATTGTTGTCGGATATGAGAAATCAATGCTGTGATAAGCCATTATTTATGTTGGGCATCACTCATAGAAAAAATGAATTTGGTCATCAATGTCTTGAACCTTTGATCAAAGTCCCAAACGGTCTCATTAGGAAATTGCTGGATTTCCTTCAACTCCATAATGTATTGTGCTTCCGAATTCATTTTTTTGAATTCCTCAATCAGTCCCATCTGAATCTCATCCAATGTATTCAATGAATTCCCTTGAGGAACTTGGATAAACTTTATAAACCAGTCAAGCACATGACCCCACAGAGTAGTTTCTAACTGTCCTTTCTTTACATCATTGTCACTGGCCTATCTAACAGTTCACACTGCTTCACATAAAAACAAATACTGCTCAGGATCATCGATCTCATTTCCATGGAACAAGGGTAGCTTCATGTCGTCTCCCTCCATCCTGGGACTTGGAGTTTTTCCTGATTTTGGAGTAGTGCACGGAGGCATTTGCTACTAGGGTTTGATATTACCGTGGTTCTGGGCGTAGCCTAGGCCTAGTCATCTTTGTCGTCACTATAGATTCGCTTCATCCCGTGTGGTTTTCCTTCATGGTCATGCATTTCAATCATAGTAGGACCTTCCCCTATCCTCTGCCTCTTCTCTAATCAGAACCTTTCTCCTCCCCTTGTACAACCACTTCCTTCCTCAGCTTCCCTTGCAATCTCGTTGAAACTTTCACCCATCTACCCCTTAACTTCTCATTCGTCTCCCCCCATTGGTTGCAGTATCCATAGCCTCCGCACACCAGGGTGCTACTACTCTAGGTGCATTTTGAGTATACCCTTCTCACAAACCCAACATTTTAATTGTCAATTGCAATGACAATAAGAACCTACCTATTGGTTCATTGAAGAACTCCCTCTCTGCTTTGCTGTAAGATTTATTGGTGTCGACAATGAACTCAGTGATATATCCCTCTAGGATACTATCCATCCAGACTCAATGGCTCATGACGCTCTGTGTTTAGTTTCTTGTAGTTCTTGGATCAATTCAGGGGTCCAGGATGTCGGCTCTCCTCCTTGAAAGTTGTTCTTCTTGTAAGTGAATCACTCCAGCCACTCATACAATATGATAGGAAATTCGCTAAAAAATTATTTGTGCGGACCATCGTGTATGTATCTCGCTAGCCACTTATTCGTTTTCATCCCAGGTTTCTGATTTTTGGCTTCAACAAATTCTCTCAACTTCTGATCAAACCAATCTTGAAGTTCCAGTCATGTCGGATGCCACATCCATTGTTGAGTAACCATTTATCAGATGCTATATGCCCTCCTCTTAGTCTCAATGCGGTCCTGACAATGGAACCATTTGGTTGTGGATTCCCAAACAACAAACCCAGTCGACAGGGGTTCCACTCTATTGACACTCAACACGCCGTAATATCCCTAAGCATCGGCCTAGACAGGTTTTACCCTATCCAGCAACACCCACAAAGCGGATGAGGTCTCACACGAGATGTTCAAGGGAGAGTTGTCGAAACCAAGTTTTCGCAGTATAGAGGAGGATAGGGGCATCAGAGATTCATTAGCTTAACTTCCAGATCTAATCTACCTTGTTAATCTGAAACAAAACCCTTCATTATGTGGTATCATGCATTCATCATTATAGCAATCTACCAGTGGGAAAAATAGATCTAAAAGATGGCAGTACTTATAAGCAAAAAGCATCGCATTATCCATTCATATGAATATCTATTCATGCTTCATCATCAGAATTGTAGTAATGCAAAGCAGGAAAAGATAAAAAGACAGCAGGAGTTCAGGTCAATCCACATCACATCATATTAATTCTATAGAAAATATCACAGATCAAAACAGACAAGGATCCAGTATCATATCACATTGTCTAGCATCGAAAAAACCCTCCTTTAAAATGATGCTTTGTTACATGCATAATTATTCTATTTATAGGATTTCTCCTTTACATTCAAGGTCCACTTCTAACTAACTTCTGACTTCTAACCACCAAGGACCAATATTCCGAAGAAATGGTCAACAAGTACAAAAACTGACATGGAAATATCAAAAAGTGGACTATTTTCCGCCTATCGCGCTATCTTTTCCTTGCAAAGTGCCACATGAGTATGCATAGCATCCTATATGCTACGCAACTCAACTCACTTACTCCCAACCCGTTTCCAACATAAATTAGTCAAGCACTAGTTTATGCATTGCCCAATTTGTAGAATCCCTTCAAAGTAGAGATAGATGCAAGTAGATATGTTATGGAAGTCATGATCTTGATACAATGAGGTATGTAAGTATGCCATCATTTGAAAATGTTCCATAGTGGAATCCTAAACTACACTACATATGGCAAGTAACTCTATTATTTGGTTCAATCTATTAAGAAACATAAGCACTATTTGGTGATCAAGGAGAGTCACCATCATCAACACCAATCACCATCGTCATTGTAGTATTTCAAGACGTAAATTAAGATTCAATAAACCAAGCACTGCATGTGGATGGTGCGTTTACAACATTTCCATGTTACAATCAAGTATAAGAAGGGAAAAATTAATAATTTGGAAGACATGCTCTCATGACCACCCACATCAAATATCATATGCATATGGATCCTTTCAGATGTATTATTTTGTAGATGGATCCTTTCACCCATAATGCATAAAAAGAGGAATACACAAAATCTGATGACTTTACATAAGTTTTTCAATAGCTATAAGGCCAATTGTTTTGTAAAATAAGGTGACAACAAGGTTAACCATCATCTCTATGATGGATTTCTCTACAATCTATACAAACACTATGTTCCTAAAGGTGAAATATTGTAGCTTATTAGAGAGGCTCACACATGCAAAGTTGCAAGGAATTTTTGTGTTGGTAAGACATTTCTCAAATTCAAAGGGATATAATGCAAGAAGATATATTTCATTTTATTAGAAAATGCATACTTCGTTGTACCAAAAATCCCAATTATAAAAAATCAAGGCTTATACCATCCACTACCTATTCCTACTATATCATTGGAAAGCATATCCATGGATTTAATTGGTGATTTTCCAAAATCAGAAAGGGACATGGTTATTTATTTATGGTAGTTGACATGTGTTTAGTAAGATGTGCATTCCCATGCCTTTTAAAAATATCATCACTAGAAAAGATGCAATAAAAATGTTCTTTGAAAAAATTTAGGTGCAATTTAGGATCACAACGAATACCATATCAGATATAGAGATACTATATTTCTCAGTGCCTTTTGGACTACATACTAAGAGAAGATGGACACAAAGTTGAAGAGATATACAACTTTCCATATACTATAAACGAATGTGATAATAGAAGTAGTTAACAAGACATTGGTTGATCTTTTGAGGGTATACAATTAGAACCAGTTAAGGACTTGGGACAAAAAAATGATTTATATTTAGTGCTCTTTGTTAGCACCCTGTAATTTTCCTATAGCTGCGGTAGGAAGTCACAGGGGTAACCATTTCAAACAACCTTTAGACCGCATCCCAGCCAATATAGTAAGAGAGGGCTCTCTCTTGTCATGGAAGCATTCACATATACATATGGCTTTAAACAAGCATGCAGAAAGCTTGATTTCTGCTAGTAACAGAGTCGTTTGTAAATTAAAAGATTGGAAGACAGACACATAATAAACCATTGGGAGATGGAGTCACAGTCTGAAACTTTTAAGGACATTACAGGAGATAATGAAAATTAATTTCTCTTTTGTAATAGGAGGAAAAATAAGCACAACATTCAGTTAAATATCTTTAAGAGGTGGTAGCAGAGAGGAGAAAATCTCGGCATGACAAGGGGAACCTATCGATGGATGAATCCCTTGCAACACCTTTGGCAAAATCACAAAATTAGGGAAATGGCAGAGACAGAGCATCTAACTGTGGATGAATTCCATAAAAACCATTACAAACACATTAACGAATGCTACATTTGATGAAAAGAGCACTTAAATAAATGAATTATTCTCGTACAACTAGAAAACATTTTTGTAGAAAATAACATACATGGAAATGGCATAACAGAGAATGCAAACTAAATACAGACGCCATGGTGAATCTCATAATCATCGAGAGGCATTTTCATTACTACTCCCAAAAATATTTGCAGAGCTATAATACCAGCACTAAGGCCTCAAAAAATGACAGTCAATCCAACCTCTATTCCCCTATGAGGAGGCTATAATTATAACCTAAATTACCCCCGGGATACGTCCCAAAATAGGGTATCAAATTTGGTTGAAAAATTGGGGAATCAATCTTGAATCGGTATAGTACATTTGGACATCAATGAGGTGCCGCAATCACCATACTCTTTGTATAAAACGGGCAAGAGAGAATATTGAGCATGCTCGACAAAACTGGTAAGGTGGAGGCAGGGAATTGACCTCGTTTGTTGTGATAGTGATGACTCAGAGCACTCCTAGTGACTTTGTGCTGACTCAACTTGGCTTGGTTCTCCTCCTGGAAGGGAGTGTAGTAGATACCCGTTCCTACCAAACCTCTCGATCGCCCTCCACTAATCTGGGGATGGTAGTTCCAGCGCGGACATTTCCTTCGCTGACACTTGTAGCTCAAAGTGGTCCTGGTAGAAAAAAATTCATAGATGGGCACATGCTTATTTGAAAGTGAACACGATTTCAAATTCATTTACCAATTTTTCCACTATTATTACACTCGTCAATTACTGAGTCATATCTGCAAAGTTTAGGTGGTCTTTCCTATGCTCAACCAACAATTCGTAATATTCCTTATTATTCATCATGGCACCCCCTTCTCGCTAGAAGAATGGAAGCCCTTTCTTGAACAGGGAGTCAAAATCTTCAATGAACCGCTCCACTTGATGCACCAAGACATCGACCTTCTCTGGGACCATATCAAGGTGATGATGCTTGTTTATCACCTTCCTTTCCCATGTCATAATGGGGATATTTTCCTTAATATTTTCTTCCTTTAGATCATTCTCTAACATACGGCTTAGGAATTCGATAGCATTGTTGGAATACTCACCCTCGCTAATGCCACTGCCTACTTGGATGAGTGGATCACCCCTTCCTTGTATAAAATGTAGTAAGGACTAAAACAATTTTCTTCCTCAATAATAACATCTCAAATAAGGTGCTTTCCCCCTGGACCTACAACTGGCCTGTCACCTTCTTGGTAAACTTGTCATTCTTGGTCTTTAGCTCTTGACATTTGTCCTCCCAAGCCCGATATTTAGCCTCCCAGGCTTGGTACTTTGTCTCCTAGTCCTTCCTTTCTTTCTCTTTTTGCACCCCCATGTCTTCCAGAACTTTTTTCTGATGTCTCAACCCAGTCAAATCTACATTATTTAAACTCACCTGAGACATAGCATGTACTATGCCCTGTTCACCCATTTGAGCTACGAGGATTACCATCCTGTATTCCATTTCTATTTCCCTCTCCTACAGTTTCCTCTCTATCTCATCATGTTTTTCTTTCATCTCCCTATCTATTTCCAAAGCCATGTCTTTTTGCCACTGTTTTTCTTTGTTAGCGAATTTCAATAACTTTTCTTTGTATTCCAATAGTTCATTCTTTATACTTTATTTTTCCTCCTCCATCTCAGCTAGTTCTAGCCCTCCTATAGCTTAGTAGCAGGGATGTTGAGCTTCTTTTTCAATAGTTGGATGGAATTCTCCTTTTCTTCAAAAAACTTCTTTATGCATGCTCCCTTGTCCTCTTGCCCTCCAGCATCTAGGAGGTCTGGTTCTAGGTTTTGTATATGCGTGTAACATGCTCAATTCTCCACCCTTTCCTATCTTAGTTGATTCTCGAACTTTCTCTTGGTGGCCTCTATCTTAGATAGCTTTAGGGTGGTTTTCAGCAAGTTTGTGTACAGGATGTCCCCGATTTGTTTGCGGAAATGAATCAGGTCTGGGACGGGGATATTTTCCATGTTCACCCTTATATTAGAAACCTTTCTATCTGTTGTTAGTGCCAACTTCAAGGTATTGTGGGTCTAGTCCCTCACGGCGATGAGTGATACGTCGTATTGTGGGTCTATTCCATGGTCGTCTCCTTGGTTACCCTGTATTTATCCAACAACTCCATCTTATCCTTGAATTGGGACAATGAACTAGTCGGGGTGTTAACAAAGGAATATTCCTTGACTTCAAAGGAAGGTCCTGTCGGCTTAGTCTCTTGCTCTTCTTTGTCCTCTGTATCATTTTGGGCTAATTGTCCCTCTGCTTTGATCTTATACCTCTTTGGGGACCTGGCAGTATCCTCATATTCAATGTTCATGGGGTCTTACATCTCTTATTTTCTTGATCTCTTAGAGTAAAAGGCCAGAGGAGTAACCTTTGTCTCTACTGCAACCATATTTGAAATATTGGGCATCAGTTATGCGATGTCCTTCACAGAAGAGTCAAAACCCTCCTCCGTGTCAGTATCCTTGGGATCTCTCTTGGGGTCATCCTCCCAATTCACAGCCTCTACTAACCCAACCACCTCCTTGTGCTTGAAGGATTTCATCTTGACAGCTTTCCTTCTTTTCAAAATGGCATGATAAGGGTCATACTCAACTACGGGTTTTCTAGGAAACCCCATTTCCTTCAACAAATTTTCAACCATGGGAAAAGAATTTTTGTTCTTAATAGTAAAAGGGTCCACAGCCCAGGGGTACTTGATGTCAGTAGACTTTTTGTGCTTCAAGAAATGATCAGTTTCTACTGTTATATTCTTCCTAATGAACTCTAAATCAAAAACCCTAGGGGTGAAGAAAGCAGGAAACATATGTGGGAGGTGGGTGAAACCGTACAACCGAATGACCATTCCATTCTCAAATAAAAAATATTTTCCTATCCTGTACTCTATGGAGGGATGCAAGGCGGTCCTCATTTTAGGTAATACTCTGGGAAACCTCTTCCAGAACACAACATTGTATATTGCAGCCATAAGGAAGTTTATGAACTTTGTGTAGTATATGTTCATCTCTTCGGTCAGCACCATATCGAGTAATAACAAGTTATCTTCATTATGGGAAAGAAACATGTTCATCAAGTAGGACTAGAACTTGAAGGTTTTGGTTCTACTGAAATTCACCAACTCAGAATGGATTTTCTCAACGAGAAACTCATCAAATTTGAGACATGAAACTTGTGAGGCCTGACCTGGATAGTTTGAATCGAATGGGTAGGTTCTCAAGACAAAAAGAAGACTAAGGAGAGGTTCATTGATGTATTTATCGGTGTCAAATCCTAGGAATTGACTTAACAACGTAATAGCACACTGGGTTTCTTCATTGAACGGGTTGGAATCAAGGGGAAACGGTTGGTCTGCTAGACTAGCATCATGTTTGAGACATTTCTTGAAGAAACCTTGTTTCCTCTCTGCCAGGGACTCTTTGAGGTGTTACAGTATGGACTCTTATAAGTAATATTGGGCCTTTAGGGTAAACTCATCAGGAATTGACAAGGATTTTATAATAGATGATGACCTAACCAGGAACAAGGTCGTAGAACTAGTAACATCCATAATTACTATCTTGGAGATATATTATTTATCGATGCATGAGGCAATGAATTTAGGGAAAATTGGGGTTTGCTTGGTTGTGAACAGATGGAAAAAGGATGGGTGCAAGTTATCGATATCGCTGCCCTATTCCCTGAGAAGCCTTAGCTTCTCCTTAACATCGCTAACTGGTCAGTGTAGGAAAAGCGTGATGAATACCTCGTCATCCCTATATTCGAAGGCCTCTTCCACCTTCAAACATTCCAGGTTTTGAACTTTTGGAATTCTAGACTAAGTCATTTTCAAGGAGGCGTAAGGGACAAACGCTTACTTGCTAATATTCGACAAGTGGCCATAGGTCGTCGTGGGTGTTGGCTTCTCCTGCATTGTTTTGGATCTCGCTTTTCAATGCTCTGGAGAATAAAATAATTATGCAAATTCTTGTGCATGACACTCTTTATACCTTCCTGCATTCTTACATGCCTCACATATTTTCTTTATGCAAAATAATCTTGGTCATAGATCTAAACCCTTAGCAATACGAGTCATCTGAAGATATGTCCCTTCCTATCCATCTACCTCCTTGAGATGAAATCTACATCATTGACATTATAGGCCTTAACCCTCATTTTGAAATGTCTCTTGTCTTTATTCCCCCCTGCATCTTCAAACAACACAACAGGCCCTTTCCGTGGATTCCATTCATGTTGGATTTCATCCATCTGACTATGTGGCATCTACCCTACTTTGCGATCCACCTTCTTGTTAGTCTTCATGCATGTTTTCACCATGAAATTGTCCTAGGTCGTCGATCCAATCCTTCACCCTATCTCAGTCGTCCGACGGTGTAAGCCCTATGGGGTTTTGCATTGCATCATCACCTTATCTACTGTGCACCTTCCTGTCACAAAATGTATCTCCATCATAGATCTATCCCCTTCCAAAATCATGACCATTGGTTGTGGGAAGGCCCTACAATATTTCACGATCGCAATGTAGGATATCCCCCGTGCGGGTTGGTTGCACAAAAAACCTTATCTTCTGTTAATTTTGAGCTAAGAGCCATATCAATCATCGGATATAGAGAATACAATGGATTTTTTGTACCTCTACAGCTTAATTATCCACACTTATCTCCCCCTGCGAAATCCTTCATAACTGTTGATCTGCGCAACTTTCCCATCCGATAGGTGATTTTGCTCATCATTTGAAATTGGTCTTCCCATGCCAAGCTCATGTGCCATGGGATAACCTGATTTGGTGCTCGATCTAGGGTAAGAATCCCTAAAGCACCCTCAAATAAGTCAAACAGAGAAATTTTTTGGCTATACCCCTCTTTGCCAGGGAATTACTACAGGTGCTCATGTAAAAATATCAAAAAATAGCATAAGTGATAACAGCGGCTCCAACTCGGGGATGCTATCCTCCTTGTGAGGTAGCAAAGAACCTGTGTAGATCATGTTCCTAATCCATTTGGGTTAACCTTATCATTTCATGACAGATCCATAGTATGCTCTGCAAACAGGAACTGAACAGATGCCGCAAAAATAAATTGAAGATAAATGCCAAAAAGAAATGCTCGCTACGTTGAGCTTATTTATCTCTACCTATCCTACTTACACAAGAATTATTTCCTAGTTTAATTAACTTCTGACTTCCAGTGAATCCATTCAAGCAGGTGATTACATATGTGAATTCTTTCCTCCTGCTTGATCAAAAATGGTACTGAATGGCTAAATGGCGTAGGGTCATGGTAAGGGACTTGCTTTCTATCACGCAGCCATAACCAACTATTCATGCTCTGTTTCTTCTACATATATCTATCCACTCAGTCATGAAATCCTCTTGAAAATTATGCTAAACACCTTACATGACAAAACTACTCCACGTATTTATCCACTAGATCATAAAACCCTTCACTATCTTCCACTTCTCCTGGCATTTGTTGGCTCCATGATCGTTGCTCCAATTGTAACCCCCCATGCATACTTCCAAGTTGTTCTTCAAAATACTCATGCAAAGGAATCTCCTGATTGCCCATACCTGAGAACTCAGTTTCCCTATCCCAAATGCAAAAATCCCAACCCTGCTCTTCCTTACTCACTTCACCGAGAATATCTTCTCTGAAATCTAGTGAAATGCACTCCTCCTTATCTAAGTCTCATGTACTAGAACAATAATAAGAGATATCCCATTTGGGACCTTCATCCTTCAAGTAGTCATCCTCATACTTATCATACAACGGAGGCCTAAAAACTTCCTCCAAACCTCCATGAACAGGGCTCGCAACAAGCGAGCTACTTCCTTTAGCACATAGATTATAATATCCTTCCTATGTGGCCCTAGGATGCTCCTCTACATGCTTATAAAGGGAAATATAGGATGTAGTGTATATTCAGCTTGCTCACCACCTTCACCCTCCATCCTCAGAAATTCCATGACATCGCTCCTCACCCCCATTTTCTGTGCTCAGTTAGAGACCTTTAATATTTGTTTCAGAAAATCAAATGTAGCAAAGCATAATTGTAGGTAGTTACCTTCTATTATATTTTTATCATTCAAGCTATAACTATGATCTTAGGATCTTTAATTGAGAGAATAACATGCACAACAATAATACACAAGAGACAAGAGACACAAAGAATTTTCCTCGAGGAAACCATAAAAGAGAAAACCCCGCAACTTCCTCTGAGATAGAATGAGCACCAATGGCAGCAGTAAAACCTGAAAACATAAAGATGATATCCATATCTTTTTTCTCTCTCTCTCACTTGAGAGAACTTCTCCTCTCTCACTCATGCACCCCAATGAGTGAGTGTGTGTGTGATAAATAGAGAGGCTCACTCTCTATTTATATTCTTTCGTTCACTTGAAACCCACTCCAACATGCCGGCCTCACTTAACAATTACTTACTAGAGCCAACATCTCTAGGAGTGTCTAATAACCCTAGTGCCCCACAACTTGTGGGGACTTTTACTCCTCCGACCAACAAGGAGGGTTACCCTTAACACAATGGTGGGTACTATTTCCCTAACTTACAATGACTCACCTAGGGTCAACTTCTCTAGGATATTCTAACAACCCTAGGGCCCCACAACTGCGGGGAATTTAACCCTTGACAAATAGGAGGGTTACCCACAATGACTTGACATGACTTTTTTACATAATAGAAACTTCCTGGAATAAACATCGGGTTATGACATGACTCAAATACATTACAGACACATCCCGGAATAAACATCGGGGTACAATACATAATATATATGGATGAATACATTCCGAAGTTACAATTACATCAACACTCCCTCTTAACTAGCAAGGTATTCTCTCGACACAATTTATTAGCACAAGTCTTCTTCTATGTATCATCTGGATCATCATCGAGTTCTTGTCATCTTCAAGTCATCTTCATCTATATCTGGATCATCACTCGATCTAGAGCATCATCATTGTTGGATCATCATCATTGTTGGATCATCACTTGATCTGGATCGTCACTGCTGGATCATCATCAAGTCTATATCATCACTTGATCTGGATCATCACTACTGGATCATCATCAATTCTAGATCATCACTTGATCTGGATCATCACCGCTGGATCATCATCAAGTCTAGATCATCACTTGATCTGGATCTTCACTGCTGGATCATCATAAAGTCTAGATCATCACTTGATCTGGATCTTCACTATTGGATCATCATCAAGTCTAGATCATCACTTGATCTGGATTGTCACTGCTGGATCATCATCAAGTCTAGATCATTACTTGATCTAGATCTTCACTGCTGGATCATCATCAAGTATAGATCATAACTTGATCTAAATCGTCACTGTTGGATCATCATTAAGTCTGGATCATCACTTGATCTAGATCATCATCAAAGCTGGATCATCACTGAATCATCATCATCATTACTGCTTCTATTATCTCAATCAAATGGTGCTATCTCTTCATTCTTCTCGTCACAGGAAGTTCTACAGAGCCAACCCTTTTTCATCCTGGTTTTAGGCCTAGCCTCCATGGAGGTCTTCTTCAGCGCTTATATCTAACACTTAAGTCAGAATGGCCCACCTAGCTCTTACATCTGACCTCATCTTGTTAGAAAGGCATGCCCAGCACTCACATCTGACCTCATCTTGTTAGAAAGGTCCAGCACTCCCATATGACCATGTGTAAACACATCGTGCCAGAATGGCTCAACACTTATATCTGACCATGTGCAAACACACCACATCGTAAAGGATCTGCACTTACATCCAACCATGTTCGAAAACACTGCATCGGAAGGGCTCAACACTTATAGTCAACCATGCTCAAAAGCACCACATTGAAAAGGCTCAGCACTTGCATTCAACCATGCTCAAAATCCTTGCATCAAAATGGCTGTGCACTTACATTCGACCATGCTCAAAAGCACCACATCAGAAGGACTCTCAGTCCCAAACTGAGGATTCTTGGTAACTGACCAAGTGCCTCCATTCTCCCATAGAATGGCATCATCCCTTATATCTGATCATGTGGGAACACCTCCCTCAATCACATCAGAATGGCCATGTGCTCACATCTGATCATGTAAGACTACATCCTATAGTCATATCAGAACGACCCTCAGTCCCAAACTGAGTTTTCCTAGTAACTGACTAGGTCCCTCCATTCCAAGAATGGAATTTATCCCTTACATCTGATCATGTAGGGACCAATCCTACAGTCACATCAGAATGTCTTAGCACTCATATCTGACATGTAAGGAACCAAATCCTCTCACCATGACAGAATGGCTCAGCCCTTACATCTAACCATGGAAGGAACCTAATCCTCTCACCATGTCAGAATGGCTTTCGATCTCATCATTTCCCCTTGGAGGGAACCTCGATCTCGAGAACACCAAGCTTATCCTTGAAGTACTCAAACTTCACTTTGGCCATTTCTAGCATAGAATCACATTAGGCCTGATCACAACCAAGGAAAACCTGTCTCATCAGCTATGCTAGAAATCCTTCTTTCAAGAGATCTCGATCTAGATCACTGCTCCTCTCTACATCATACAAAAAATGCAAGTCAGATCAACCAAATCAAATAGTAGTTTTCAAAAGAAACATACTACCTCCCAAATAGCAAGTGGCAACATCTTTTTCCGAAGCTGTACTCCATCCTGCCAAACCAAGAGATCGCACTTGATCCCATACTCATATGTACCCTTTAGGTACCTCACTGCATGATTTGCAACCATCAGGTGAACATGTCTCAATGTGTTCACAACAAAGCAAATATCTAGTCTCATATTCGTTAGGTACATTAAGGAATAAATCATCTGACGATACATCGTGGCATCAACCGTCTCTGATGAAGCATCACTCAATAGCTTTAGGTTCGATGCCATAGGTGTGGTCATGTACTTGCAGTCCATCATCCTAAATCTCTTCAGGATCTATACTAGATATTTCCCTTGTCCGAGGAAGATTCCATCCGCATTATGCCACACCTCCATGCCTAGAAAATAGTGCATCGACACATAACAGGAGCATCACTAGTCTTCCACCTTCAACCTTGAAGCAAAGGTTGGAATCCACTTTACTCTTGGTAAAGCCTAGAGTCATTAGTAATCTATCCATCCTGTCGTACCTTGTCAAACCTCAGGATCTTCTACAATCACTCCCTCTGAAGCAGAGCATCATACTCCCTCTGTCTTTCGTACTCTATGCACTGAAACATTTTGTACTGGAGTGACAAGTAGCTTCCTTTGCTACTAATATCCTATGTATCCATCTAGGATCATTGGATGCCAAGATCCTCTATCTTGAACTTTTTTGAAAGTTATTTTCACGCCCATCTGTGAGCTTGTCATCCTCTATAGACTTTCATCTTCAACCTTGTAGCAAAGTTTCAGGTCTTCGTCAAGCTCCTCATGTATGTGTTATCCCATGGGTGTCTTCTGAGCTCGTACAAGGCCTTCTTACATTTGCACACATGATTCTTCCTGTGGCTGCAAATCTCTCTTTGTAGTCTATGCCTCGTGCTACGAATCTTTCCTAGTATCCCATGATGTTTCCATCTACTACATGATGGAACTATGAACTTCTCTTCATGTATCGATACTGCATCCTAGACATCATTCTTCTTGGACCTTTCTTCTTGGTTACTTCTTCATGGCTAGAAGGTTTTGCATCAATGATGTCGTTGCATTCATCATATTATTCTTTATTTGTCGTCACTTGTTCTTTGGAACAAGTCTCATCCTTCTTTGCTTGTAGGCGAGCACGATCTTTTCTACAAGTCAAATGCATTAGTTGTATGGTTAGACACATTTCACAAGGTATATTCATAATGAAAAATTCTTATGCATAAATATATGATTATCCAACTACTTTAGCCAATACAACATCCATCCATATCTCACAGAAACTTTCTAGATGCCTTCCATCTCTACCAAGACAACATTGAGATTGTGCACTAATCCAATATGTCAACAAAGAGGTTTCATTCTAGATAAGTAGCAATGGAGAGTTGTATAGCACCATGAGCTACTTACCCATCACATGCATATTAGTAGTATATTGTCATTAATGTAAACATTCTATCATGCATAATACATTAACTGAATATAAACAAATTCATAACAAAAAACAATATCATGAAATGACAATTGAATGCTTATCTTTATTTGTTTCATGGATAGACTCCTTCTTAAGCCTTCAGCTTCATCATCTTCTTCATTCATAATAGCATTGTTTCTTATCCAAATGATAAGATGGATAAGAGGTTCTTCAAGAGTTGAGTTCTTCATATTCCTCATCGCTTGAGGTATCTTCTTTGGATGGTGAGAGCTTGATCTTCAGTTGCTCCCATATTCTCTTCTCTTATTATGAGTCAAGCTTCTTCTTCTTCCGAGAGTCTGCTGAAATTAATCACTTCCTTTTGACACACATTCCTCAAATGAATCCCATGATCCTGGGAGACCATTCAAGGTGGCTATCACCACTTCTGCATTCTCCACTTCTTCTTCTACTGTTTTCTCAAAGCCATCTTCTGATTTATGTTCTTCCCTTCAAATAGCTTGGTCAAGGAATCAAACATATTCGGTGTCTTTAGGGAGGACACTTGTGGTACAGGTTGGTCTGTGATTGAATCAACAATGATCTTCTTGGCCTTGACCAAGTTCTTTTGGTGTAAGGCTTTTATCCTCATCTCCCTCTGGAACTAGAACCTCTCTACTTATGTAGGTGTCCAATTCATTTTCTTTAGAGAGATCATATACTTCCATGCTTGGAAGTTGTCGACTTCACCAATCTTATCATCAATCTGATTTGATAGATCACTTTTAAATGAGAACCTCAAATTAAAATAGCAAAAGAGTATATTTTACCAATTTGAGGTGTCCGTCCTAGTTCTGGAGCTGGCTGATCTAGGGTTTGTCAGAGAAACCCTAATTTTAAAAACTTAGGATCTTTCAGATATTATTGGATAGAAATATATATCTCTTCAATTTGAGCTGTCCAATGTACTCCTTTTCTGAAAACAGTGGAGGGAAGCTCCCAAAACAGGAAGCCCTAGTTTTCCAATTTCTTCTACAGAAATTCCTATTATTGTTTTTGCAGTATCGCTGAAATTACTATTAATTTGTGTCTAAAAATTTTCACTTTGGTATCCTCTCATGTCCTTGTTCCAACACCATAGGTTTCATCAAGATTTGTTTCACCAATTGGTACGTATGATCATTTTCCCAAGGTGACCTGTTACAGGACTGTTCAAAACAACAAAGTTGTACGGACTGCCACATGTCACTGTTTCATCTTCTGGGTCTGAAATTCAAACCATAGAAATGAAATTCTGTTATATTTCTCAAACATCTTTATAAATCTCATTTGGACCTTTGTAGCCCAAGATATAGCAATTCTCCCCAGGTGTCCTGTTTAGGGATGAATTATGGAAGAGGCTGGAACCCTAAGTTGTAGGGATCATATCTCCCAGAATATAGCGAATATGAGGCTGAATTTAAGAAAAAATGTACATAATTATTTTATATTTATCCTCTACAATTTTTAGCTCCTTATCCTTCACCAATCCCAAGATATAGAGAATGTACCAAAACTTATCAGTTTTAGTATTTAGGGTTTTTCCAGCTCAGGGTCAAACTAGGGTTTGACTTTTCCGGAGTTTCACCCAACCAAAAATATTGATCCAGGTCTCTAAAATTCGATTTTGATGAGGAGATAAAACCTATGCCAGGCTCACTCAAAAATTCCTCTTCTATAAGAATCCCGAATTTCCCACACCAAAAATTGAAAATGCTCGAAATCAAATTCTGCTTCGACAGAAAGATGCGCCCTTCAATGGAGAGTCAACCTAGCATACTTTTGATGATGGATTGCGGAGAGAGACCCAAAAAGTAATAATCTCTAGCTTCTGCAGCTGCACAATGTCTTCTTCTTAGGTTAGATCTGATACCATGTTAGATTTTTATCATTCAAGCTAGCATTATGATCTTAGGATCTTTAACTGAGAGAATAACATGCACAACAATAAAACACAAGAAACAAGAGAAACAAAGAATTTTCCTCAGGGAAACCATAAAGGAGAAAACCTCACAACTTCCTTAGAGATAGAATGAGCACCAATGGTAGTAGTAAAACCCAAAAACATAAAGATGATCCCCACAGCTTCTGTCTCTCTCTCTCACTTGAGAGAACTTCTCCTCTCTCACTCATGCGCCCCAATGAGTGAGTGTGTGTGTGATAAATAGAGAGGCTCACTCTCTATTTATATTCTTTCGTTCACTTGAAACCCACTCCAACATGTTGGCCTCACTTAACAATTACTTACTAGAGCCAACATCTCTAGGAGTGTCTAATAACCCTAGTGCCCCACAACTTGTGGGGACTTTGCCTCCTCCGACCAATAAGGTGGGTTACCATTAACACAATGGTGGGGACTATTTCCCTGACTTACAATGACTCACCTAGGGTCAACTTCTCTAGGATAGTTTAACAACCCTAAGGCCCCACAACTATGGGGACTTTAACCCTTGACAAATAGGAGGGTTACCCACAATGACTTGACATGACTTGTTTACATTATAGAAACTTCCTGGAATAAACATCGGGGTATGACATGACTCAAATACATTACAGACACATCCCGGAATAAACATTGGGGTAAAATACATAAGATATACAGATGAATACATTCTAAAGTTAGAATTACATCAACACCTTCCTCCTGTTGAATGTATTCTTCATGGGAAGCAAGATGGGGAGGCAAGGGAGATTTTAGTTGTTTGTCCTCATCCCTTTCCACCATTAGAGGAGGCCCCATATGTCCCTACAAATATTCGGGTTCCATTTGGGATTTCTCAACACACAAAGGCCCTCTAGAGACCTAATCTACTGTGGGGGGTGGTCTTTGTTCCACAATGAGTCTCTCCATCCACCTCTCCATGGCTTCCATCATCCCATTCATCCTGGCCTCTAGTGTAATAGAGGGAGAAATATTGGTGAGTTCTTTGTTTTTTCTTACTTCTTCTTCTCTCCCTTTTCCCCTAGTGGTGGTCAGGTTCATTTCCACCTCTATGGCATCATTTATCATGTCTACTAGAGAGATTTACCTTCTTTTACTCAGCCATAATTTTAATTCACTATCAAAAGCTTCAACATAATAGAATTGGGCAGCACCAAGAGGAGGTTTGAACTCAAAAGGGATAGTGTTATATATTTTCATGAAACTGTCAGAGAACTCCTGCAAAGACTCACTCTCTTCCCTCCTTATGGAATAGAACTAGGACAAGAACCTCCTGGGGTCTTTCTTTTCTTCCCATTTTTCCTTGAATGAATCTTCAAAATCCTAATAGTCCATAATGGAGTTATCTGGAAGGCCAGTGAACCATCTCCTCACCTCTCCAGCGAGGCTTTGGGAAAGCAGTCTGACCTTAATGTCATCATGGTCTACTTCTTCTAGTTCGATCTAGTCTACAAACCATCCCATGTGCTCCTCAAAAAAATACCCCTTCTTACTAGTAAATTGTTTAATATTTTGGGTGTACCCCTAGAGAAGGTCATGGAGGACTGCAGGGAGAAATATAGGGGAAAACCGTTTATTCTTTACTGGGGATTTAGTAGGGATTTTAGGACAGATTGTAGAACTGAATGGTGATGTCTCTTGGAGCTTTGAAGTGGGGGAGGGTAGGTTCGCAGCGGCAGATTGTCCTATGACCATGGATTTTGATAAGGCCCATTTATAGGAGGGAATTGGGCATTCTAGGTCAGACGAGAACTGAATATCCTTGTCTAGGGGTTCATAAGAGGGCGCTCTCAGTCCTTAAAGAAGGATATACATGGGTGGGCCTAGGGTCTTTCCCTAAGCATGACAGAGATTGGAAAATATTTTTTTCCAGCCCAGGGAACGATAGGAAAATATGTACTAGGAAGCACATGATATCTTGGAGAAAAAAAATAGAGTACATCAAATTTTACCATGCCCTCCCAGGTTTCGCTATATTGGTCTCATTGTTCCCAATGGACTCACCATGGAACATCTGAAGATCTTTGCATCTTCTGGGTTGCTGGTGTTCCCAGTGGAGTCACCTTCAAAGGCCCTGATTGGAGTTGCCAAACAATAAACAACCAATATGTTCCTAGGACCGGCTGCTCAACCAGGTCGTAGAACTAAGCAATGTCATTTTTCCCAGGGATGATTTTCTCTTTCGTTCCCCGGCAACGACGCCAATATGTTCGCACCCTATAATTTTCCTATGGTTGCGGTAGGAAGTCACAGGGGTAACCATTTCAACCAACCTTTAGACTGTATCCTAGCCGATACAGCCAGAGAGGTCTCTCTCTTGTCACAAAAGTATTCACATATACATATGGCTTTAAACAAGCATGCAGAAGGATATATTTTTGTTGATAACAGGGTGGTTTGTAAATTAAAAGATTGAAAGACAGACAAATAATAAACCATTGGGCGATGGAGTCCCAATCTGAAATGCTTAAGGACATTACAACAGATAATGAAAATGAATTTATCTTCTGTATTACGAGGAAAAGTAAGTGCAACATTCTATTAAATGTATTTAAGAGGTGGTAGCAGAGAGGATAAAATCCCAGCACGACAAGGGGCACCTATTGATGGATGAATCCCTTGCAACACCTTTAGCAGAATAAAAAAATGAAAGAAAGCGTAGAGATGGAGCATCTAAATGTGGATGAATTCCATAACAACCATTACAAACACATTAATGAATGCTACATCTAACGAAAAGATCGCTTAAAGAAACGAATTCTTCTCGTACAACTAGAAAGCATTTTTGTAGAAAATAACATACATGGAAATGGCATAACAGAGAACAAAAACTAAACACAGACACCGTGATGAATCTCACAACCTCCAAGAGGCATTTTCATTACTACTCCCAAAAATCTTTGTAGAGCTACAATACCAACACTGAGGCCTCAAAAAATGAAATCCAATCCAACCTTTATTCTCCTCTGAGGAGGCTATATTTATAATATAAATTACCCCTGAGATACATCCCAAAACAGGGTATCAAATTTGGTTCCAAAATAGGGGAATCAATCCCAAATTGTTATAGTACATTTCGATATCGATGAGGTGGCGCAATCGCCATACTCTTTGTATAAAATGGGAAACAGGGAATATTGAGCATGCTCCACAAAACCGGTAAAGTGGCAACGGGGAATTGAGATCGTTTGTTGTGAAACTGATGACTTGGAGGACTCATAGCGGCTTTGCGTTGACTCATATTGGCTTGGTTCTCCTCCTAGAAGGGCGTGCAGTAGATACTTGGTCTTGTTGAACCTCTCCATTTCCCTCCACTAATTCAGGTATGTAGTTCCAACGCAGACATTTCCTTCACTAACCCACGTAGCTCAGAGTGGTCCTGGTAGGAAAAAATCCATAGATGGGAGCACGCTTCTTTAAAAGTGAACATGATTTCAAATTCATTTGCCAATTTGTCCACTATTATTCCACTCGTCAATGACTGTGTCATATCTGCAAAGTTCAGGTGGTCTTTCTTATGCGCAACCAATATTTCGTAGTATTCCTTCTTAGTTAGCATGGTATCCCCTTCTCTCCAGAAGAAGGGAATCCCTTTCCTGAACAGGGAGTCAAAATATTCAATGAACCCCTCCACTTGATGCGCCAAGACGTTGACCTTCACCTGGACTGTATCAAGGTGATGATTTTTTTTTATCACCTTCCTTTCCCATTTCATGATGGGGATCCTATCCTTAATATTTGCTTCCTTTAGATCATTCTCTGACATGCGTCTTAGGAAGTCGATAGCATTGTTGGAATACTTGATTGGTTTCTGATTTGGATTCTCCCTCACTAATTCCACTTCCTGCTTGGATGAGTGGATCACCCCTTCCTTGTATAAAATATATCCCAGGTAAGGCATGAACTTGTTTTCTTCCTCAATAATAGCATCCCAAATAAGGTTATTTCCCCCCTGGACCTGCAACTGGCCTGTCACATGCTTGGTCAACTTGTCGTTCTTAGTCTTCAACTCTTGACATTTGGCCTCCCAAGATCAATATTTGGCCTCCCATGCTTGGGAATTTGTCTCCCAGTCCTTCGTTTCTTTCTCTTTTTGCACCCCCATGTCTTCCAAGACTTTGTTCTGATGTCTCAACCTAGTCAACTCTAGATTCTTTAAACTCACCTGAGACATAGCCTATACTATGCCCTGTTCACCTGTTTGAGGTATGGGGATTACCATCATGTATTTCAGTTCTTTTTCCCTCTCCTTCAGTTTCCTCTCTATCTCATCATGTTTTTCCTTCAAGTTCTTCTCCCTGTATGCTGTCGAAGCCATGTCCTTTTGCCATTTTTTTTCTTTGTCAGTGAATTTCAATAACTTTGCTTTGCAGTACAACAGTTCATTCTTCATATTTTCTTTTTCCTCCTCCATCTTAGCCAGTTCTATCCCTCCTAATAGTTTTGTAGAAGGGATGTTGATCTTCTTTTTCAATAGTTGGATGGAATTCTCCTTTTCTTCCAACAACTTCTTTATGCCTGCTTCTTTGTCTGCTTTCCCTCCACCAACTAGGAGGTCTGACTGTAGCTTTTTTATCTACACCTGACGTGCCCAATCCTCCACTCTTTCCTTCCTTAACTGAGTCTCAATATTGCTCTTGGTGGCCTCCATCTTATATAACTTTAGGGTGGTTTTAAGAAAGTATTTGTACAGGATGTCCCCATTTTTTTTTGTGGAAATGGATCAGGTCTAGGACAGGGATATTTTCCAGGTTCATCCCTATCTCAACAACCTTGCTATATGTTGTTAGTGCCAACTTCAAGGTATTGTGTTTCTATCCCTCATAGCACTGAGTCATACGTATTGATTTGAAATCTTCCTCACCTTCATATACAGCTTCAAATTTTCCTTCATGGTCGTCTCCTTGGTTACCCTGCATTTATCCAACAACTCCATCTTATCCCTAAATTGGGAAAACGAATCGGTTGGGGTGTCATCAAAGGAATATTCCTTGACTTCAAAGGCAGGTCCCACTGTGGTAGTCTCTTACTCTTCTTTTTCCTCTATAGCATTTTGGACCAATTGTCCCTCTGTTTCGATCTTCTACCTCTTTGGGGACCTAGCAGTATCCTCGTCTTCAATTTCCATGTGGTTTGACATCTCATGTTTACTTGAGTCTCTTAGAGTAACTTCCTATAGGAGTAACCTTCATCACTATTTCAACCATATTTGAAATATCGGGCACTAGTGATGTGATGTCCTTCACAGAAGAGTCGGAAACCTCCTCCATGTCAGCATCCTTGGGACTGCTCTTGGGGTAATTTTCCCAATTTACAGCCTCTACTAACCCAACCACCTCCTTGTGCTTGAAGTCTTTCATCTTGACAACTTTCCTTATTTTTGAGATGACATGATAAGGTTCATACTCAACTACGGGTTCTGTAGGAAACCCCATTTCCTTCAACAAATTTTCAACCATGGGAAAAGCATTTTTTTGTTAATAGTAAAAGGGCCCATAGCCTAGGGGTACTTGATGTCAATAGACTTTTTGTGCTTCAAGAAATGTTTGATTTCTACCGTTATCTTCTGCCTAATGAACTCCAAAGAAAAAACCCTAAGGGTGAGGAAAGTAGGAAACATATATGGGGATAGGGTGAAACCATACAACCGGATGATAGTTCCATTCTCAAATAAAAACTAGTCACCTATCATGTTCTCCATGGAGGGATGCAAGGCGGTCCTCATCTCAGGTAATACTCTAGGAATCCTCTTATGAAACACAACATTGTATATTTCTTCCATAAGGAAGTTCATGAACTTTGTGTAGTCTCTACTCATCTCTTCGTTCAACACCATCTTGGGTAACAACAAGTTATCTTCATTATGGGAATGAAACATCTTCATCAAGTAGGTATGGAACCTGAAGGTTTTGGTTCTACTAAAATTCACCAATTGAGAATGGATATTCTCAACGAGAAACTCATAGAATTTGAGACATGACACTTGTGAGGCCTGACCTGGCTCGTTTCACTCGACCGGGTAGGTGCTCAGGACATTTCTTGAAGAGAGGTTCGTTGAGACATTTCTTGAAGAAATATTGCTTCCTCTATGGAGGGGACTCTTTGAAGTGTTGCAGTATGGACTCTTCTAAGTAATCTTGGGAATTTAGGATAAACTCATCAGGAATCGACAGGGATTTTCTAATAGCTGATGAACTAATGGGGAACAGGACCATAGAACCAGTAACATCCATAATTACTCTCTCAAAGATAGAGTATTTATTGATGCACCAGGAAACGAATTCAGGGAAACTTGGGGTTTGATGGGCTGCAAACATATAGAAAAAGGACTAGTGTGGGTTATGGATATCAGTGCCCTATTCCCTAAGCAACCTTAGCTTCTCTTTAACATCGCTAACCGATTCGTGTAGGAGAAGTGTGTCAAATACCTCGGCATCCTTGTCTTCAAAGGCCTCTTCCAACTTTAAACATTTCAGGTTTTGAACTTCCGGACTTCCATACTGAGTCATTTTCAAGGTGGCAGAAGGGATAAAGGATTACCTAGTAATATTCAACAAGTGGTCGTAGTTCATCGTGTGCATTGGTTGCTCCTGCACTGTTCTAGCTCTCGCTTTCCAATGCTCCATAGAATAAAATAATGCCACGAATTCTCATGCATGACACTCTTTAAACCTTCCTGCATTCTTACCCGCCTTGCATCTTTTCTTTGTCCAAAAAAATCCCGATTGTAGATCTAAACCCTTAGCAATCCGAGCCATCCGAAGATACGATCCTTCCTAGCCATCTACCTCCTCGAGATGAAATCTATGCCTTTGACATTATAGGCCTTAACCCTCATTTCAAAATGCCCTTGTATTTATCCCCCCTGCATCTTCAAACAACACAACAGACCCTAGCCATGGATTTCCTTCATGTTGGGTTTCATCTATCTGACTATGTGGCCTCTACCCTGCTTTACGATCCACCTACTTGTTAGTCTTCGTGCATGTTTTCACCGTGAAACTGTCTTGGGCTATCGATGCAATCCTTCGCTCAATCTCAGCCGTCCAGCGGTGTAGGCCCTACGAGGTTTCACATTACATCGCCGCCTTATCTATCATGTACCTTCCTACTATGAGATGTATCTCCATCGCAGATCTAGTCCCTTCCCAAAATTGTGATCGTTGGGGTGGGCAAGCCCTACGAGATTTCGTGATCGCAATGTAGGATATCCCCCGTGTGGGTTGGCTACGTGAAAAACCTTATATGTTACTAATTTTTAGTTGAGCACCATCTCAACCATTGGGATACAGGGAATACAATGGATTTTGCATACCTATACAACTTAGTTATCCAAACTTATCTCCCCCTGTGAAATCCTTCATGACCATTGATCTATGCAACTTGTCCATCTAGTAGCTGATTTCACTCATAGTTTGACCTCGGTATCCTCGTGCCAATATCGCGCACCATGGGATAACCTGATTTGGCACTCAGGCTAGGGTAAGCCACCCCAAAGCACCCTCAAATACATCAAACAGATAATTTTTTTGGCTATACCCCTCTTTTCTAGGGAATTACTGCATGTGTTCATGTAAAAATATCAAAAAATAGCACAAGTGCTAACACTCTTATAATAGATAAGTCCTCACTTATACTAGTAATTCCCGTAATCAAAACTTGATTTTGATAATTTTCACCTTTTCCTTAAATTTTGTACATGGACAACAAGGAAGTGTGAGGGAAGGCACCACAAGTGAAGAAGTTAAGGGCAAAAAAACCCTTGATAAGATCAAATATATCCATTTGAAAGTATAAGATACATTTGACAAGTCATGGGAAAAGTACATGGATTGTTGTGATCAACATAAAATTGAGAAGACATTTAAGGTGGGATGCAGAGTTTGGTTGCATTTGAATAAAAAAATGCTATAGGGTCTTAGTAGGAAGATTAGGGCTATGTAGGATTCCCCCTTTGAAGTGTTGGAGAATGTAGGTGATAGTGCTTATATAGTTACTCTATCCCCATATATTTTCATTTAATCCTTAATGAATATGGAAAATTTGAAATTATATTCATGATATCTCCATGTTAGACAAACAAACTAATGGGAAAGTATTACCTACCAAAAAAAGAAGTAGAACTATAAGCTCAGGTAAAGTGAATAGTAGATGCATCTGCAAGATGTAGAATAGTTGGTGGCGGGGTATGGTTAAGACACCCCCTAATCTGAAAGGTCGCTGGTTCTAATCCCGTCGGATACCAAAAAATCCAACCATGTTAAGGGTTGGTGCGGTCTAGGTCAGGTGCGATGCCCAGGTGATTTTGACAGCTTAGATGCCCCTGGTTCGTGGTTTCTTAGCCAATGGAAACCTTGCTACTCAGGGGGTTCCACCACTTTTCCAACAAAAAAAAAGTGAACAGTAGATGCAATTTTGTTGGAGCCTAGAACAAATAGAAAGGGGTGAAATGAACTTGGTAGGTTGGGTTGAAACAACATTTCCAAGCAATGTCAAATGGTACCCTAGGGAGAAGGTATAGGGATTTTTTCACCTACTTCAATAAAATATTTTGTGGACCAAAATCCTACCAAAATGGATCATTATATCATTTTCATCTATTTGAGTACTTTTGGGGTAAAAAAATTAGAGAAACTACCTTATAGATCCCATTTTAAGGGTAGAGATTGTTTTGGTGATATGGAGTCCAAAATCTTCCAGATTCTATTGACATTTTGCTCTCAAAACTTTTTAAACAATGTTCCTAGCCTCTTGACTTTGTTCTACACATCAAGAAATTTCCAACATTTTAAAAAACACATCAATCGAAATTTGCATGAGAGAGTTAAGCCTCACACAAGTTGACCTACTCTAGTAACTATTGGGAATTTAATGAATCATTTATGAGATCCTACATCTTATTAAGTATAACTTGTATAGTTGTTAAGAGTGCTTATGTCTCGTAGATATAATTTGAATGAATGAAACCATGGCATTGGCTTAATTCTATGGAATGCTATAGATAGATATCCACCCCAATCATGTCATATTTTCCACTATTACATTAATATTGCCTCATATAAGTTGTTGAATATCCAATAATCATTCATAAATATGAAGCTACCATATCAAAGGTCTCTGCATTAACACATAAGTCTTGTATTTTCTTCACTTCTACTTCTTGAAATTTTAATTGACCTTCAAATTCAATTCTTTATTTCTTGTTTATGTTTCTCAATATTTTTGGCACTTCACCAAAGTGCTCTTGTTTCTCAAACTTTCATGTTTCAATATTGTTGTTTACCCCTACAAAATCACAAATAATTAATTATCAAACAAAATCAAACGTTTCCTTCATGCTCTCTTCTTTCTCTTCTCTAGTAGCTTGCTTTTATGTGTTTGAAACTCTCAAAGTTTCCTTCTCTTTTTTCTATTCCTTCTACTTTGGCTCTCGTAGCCCCACCTTCCTCTTCTATATCAACTAGGGTAGTCCCCATAGCTTCATGTCCATCATCTTTAAACTTTTGCTTTTCAATCTCATGCATATGCTTCTCTATGATATAAGATCCTTCATTTTTAGAAAATTATTGATATGGTAGCCTCTTCATGCCTACCTTCAATTTCTTTATCCTCCAAAGATAATTATTTTTCAATTTCATCATATTTTCCATGCACCCTTTATTATTACTGCAAACTCTTCATCTTAAAATTTTCAAACCATAAATTCATCTTCAATTGTTGCAACCACAAATTCTTCATCCTCTGTGTTTACAACTATATGTTGGTTTCCTTCTCCATTCATCAATTTCAATAATTTATTCTTCTTGAAATGAATCAAAATGATCACCCACACCACACTTATGAATAAAAATGATCACATATTCAACCTCAATGGTTTGTTATTCACATATCTGGAAAAATTTCAAGGAACAAACTAGTAACAATTCTATTGTCCAAAGGACTCCTACAACTATCTCATATTTGGTCTTCATATAAAATTGTTCCACCAATGAATATGTATAGGGTGCAAACTTATGATGACAATAGTTCAATGACAAATTATAGGTTATAATTGCTAGGCAGGATTGGTCATTGCTCCCCCTTGTTAGGTCGAAGCACACAATATGATAAAATTTGAACCTTTAGGATTATTATCAACTCACTATTGAGTCAAAACAATACAAGTGTTGTATCAGAATGGCCAAGGTCATTTCACTCTTATTCAAAATACTACGTACACAAATTTTGTCAAAATTCCAAATTTTCCACTTTAGATGATGCCAAAAAAATAATGCACAAGACAATAACATAGAGACACTATATGTGGGTGGCTTGTAGATACCATTACAAACAAGATGAAGCTCATCCTAAGTTTGTCAATGTGATAAGTCGGGGTGGGTGGGGGAAGGTACATGATGCATGCATTTACATAGGACAATGAATGATGTACATGTATGATGCTTGGGTCAACCCAGTATCCATGTCGGATATCCCATGCTCACATGTGGATCCAATAGCTCCAATCAAAGGAGCCAAATGGTTTTGTAGTGGTTTCATATCCTTAACTTGTGAACATAAGGGGTTCCAACATTTCCCATGTTCTAATATCCTCTCTTAATGTTTATTTGGGTTTATTAATACGATAAATGAACCTTACAACATGAAAATTTATTCGAGACCATTTGTTTTCACATAAATATTTTTCAAGGGTATCTAGTATCACAATAGACTACCATGGGTTTGATTCGCCTTACAACAATAGGCCCTTTCATGAATCATCCCTTTGTTGGATTTCACCGTTCCATATTTACAACTATAATGGTGTCTTATTTTGTTATTTTGGGACATGACATGATAAATTGGATTCTTCTAAAACTTTTAAGAATGGTTAACCTATATATGATAAGACGACTTAAGAAATGTATTTTTTTCAAAGAAAAACCTAGTGAGGAAACCAAACCTAGTGAGGAAACCATGGGTCACTTTCCTACATTTTTGTGGATGGTACCCAATGTCAATCATGGGTGTTGTTTACAATGCTTAATTCAATATGGATATTGTCAAACCTCATTTATTAGAGCATGAAATAATGATTATAGCATAGATAGGTAGAGTCATAAAAATTTTAATTCCTATAATAACCATGAGTGTTATGTAAAAAACAATACAATTGAAGGTCTCTAACCATTACATCAACAACATAATTTACTATTAAATCTTGTAAATTTTGACCAGTTATAACAATTTAGTAATGTATACAAACTAAACAAATTTTCAAAATGGAGCCATTTTTTTTAAAGGGAGGGGTAAACCAGAAAATAGCTAATATTAAAAAAAAATTGCCATGAAATTTTCCAAATATATAGTGGAATAAACTACACCAAATCGAGCCAATATTTTTTTAAAGAAGACATGGCAAAACAAAAAATAGTTGGGGATGGTTAGGAGAAGTTTCCAAAGAGCATGCTGTATAATAGAAGAGTGACTACATGTCAACAGAATCCTTGATGGAATGCGAGGTTTTGGGGAGCGAATTTGCTAGATCATTCACCCTTTAAGGTATGGAACAAAACTGAGGTCAGGGACATGTTTTTCATTTGACAATTTCTTAATTGATCTGAATATTACAAAACACAATGAACCACTACTATGATGTTTCACTTCTTGTCGTTGTATCATATTTAGTTATGCTCTTAGAGCTACTGCATCTTCTTCAACCCGCTGAGATATTTCTCCCTAGATGCATCCTGTAGAGATTTCTTCAAAGATGGGAACTCGGTCTCTTCCTCCAAAAGATAAACTAAAAATGTAATATTCTGCATAATAGATTACTTTTTTAACAACAACCAAGTATTTGTAAAGTGACAAAGTAAATTTTCTTTGTGAAAGTATTTGTCACTTGCCATTTTCTTCAATTGTTTCATGAATGCATCCCACTCCATTTCGAGTGTTTCCATCTTCCATCACAATTGATTTTTGAGATTTCAATGAACTTTAAACCAAGGGTGGTGACTAAGGCTATTAGCATCAAACCAAGATAAGCAGCTTCAGTGCATACTTGAAAATGAAGTGTAAACATATACAACCCAAAAAAGAAGCAATAGAACCTAAGTCATCAGACACGTCCATATGGCCTCATATGTCCCATGGGTCGGTGTCAAACATGAACACGGTTTCAACACGTGTTTTTTCATGTCCTGGAATCGAGACACGACAAAACACGTGTTGAAGTTGTTTCACAACATCTTGCTCCTAAGATATTGTTTATTTAGATTTTACAGGATCCATGTAGGTGCTTGGGTCCACTTTTACTTATTTCTTCCCAATGTTGGGCTTTAGGATGCCTTCATACAATCTAGTGTAGGGATCTATGTCATTTTAATTTTATTTTGAGCTCACCTGGGCATGTCCTTTAACACTGATTTAACATGTGCATTTTTTAACCCCCAACACCTTGGTTAGGATACCTTGCTACAAGATTTATGGGTTCTGAACCTATACAAGATTCTATGAAAACCATTAACCCCTTACAACTCCTTTGTCCTGTCAATAGGTGGATTTGGCATCAAAAACGTTGGTTAAGTATTGGCATATGTCCTCCTATCCAACGCTGCTTTACTGCTCTTTTGGGTGAAGATGGCATTGGGATCCATTTATGTTGTAACTCACAGGGGTTTGATATCTGGTAGTCAGTATAGAATAGTTATATACCACCAAATTCTAGACCAAAAGGCTCGGATGCAAAGAAGTTACATAGAGACAATGCAAAGGCATTACACACAATCTTGAGTGGCTTATCATATTAAGAGAAGACCAAAGTGGGACATTCTACTTCAGCTAAAGAGATTTGGAACAAACTACAAGATAGTTACAAAAAGTAAGCATCTCCCATGGATAAAATACATATTGATCAAGGAAATGAAGAGGACCAAAAGGAAGAGACTCCAAAAGAGGAAGAAACTACAAAGAAAAAAAAAACAAATGAAAATGTTGTTGAGGGAAAAGTGAAGGAATTATGTAAGTACTTCTTTTGTGATAAAATAGATTTGTGTGATATTAAATGTTCTTATGCAAGTAAAAATAGTTCTAACAAAGATGAAAATTAAGATTATATTATGACACAATATGACAAACAAGCTGAAGAAGGCTACTCTAAAACAAAAGAAGAAGAGTTACTAAAAGGTGAAAGAATCCCATTTAGTGAAAATAGCTGCAATATAGAAAATATGCTACTCATGGCCAAGGATCAATCATTTGAAGGTTCTTGTGATGAAGAAGAAACAGATAATGAAGAAGAGCATATTATCATACTAAGAGAACAGCTAGAATATAAAAAAAAAAAAAATGGAAGAGGGTTTGATAGAAAATGAGGAAATATGTTAAACACAAGAACTTGAAATTGTTTCTTTGAGAAAGGAATTGCGAAGGACATTAGAAAATTAACATAACTTGCTGAACCAACTAGAAGAAAGAAGAAAGATTTGTAATGATCAAGAAGAATAAATTGTTTCCCTAAAAGAAGTAGAAAAGATGTTCACTCGACAAAGAGAGAATGATAAAATAAAAAAGGGCACTGAATTTCTAGAAGAAATATTAAGCTCCCAAAGGTCACCATCTGAAAAATCTAGTCTAGGTTATATTCATGGAACTAACCCAATATACTTGCAACAGATGTGTGGGGAAAATAACCTTGGTCATATTAAAGAATCTAAGAGCAACAAGAGGAAAGTTCAAGATGTCTTCCAAAACCCAAACCTCGCATTGTAATCCAGAATTAGGAGGATCATTCCACCAAGATGGAATCATACATTAAAATATGTAAAGAATGCTTTAAAATGAAAAACTGCAATAATATTGGATGTTGGAGTCATTTACCCAACATGCACACCTATTTGGTCAATTTTGGCATATTTACCCACTATCCTAAGTTAATTGACTTGCTTTCCATTAGATGAGCACACTATGACATCAGCATGAGCTCACCCACACCCTCCTTCAGTCAAGGATACCAACTAAGCCTTATCCTTTAGTCAAGGAGGCTAATTGGGCTTCCTCCTTCAAACAGGGAGCATTTCCGGGGTGATCTAAGTGTCATAAATGCACCTAATTGCTAACTTATTGTTACAATCAATTAACCTGAGTTGTGAAGGTGCCTCCATTCATTATTTGATTATTTTTGGTCATTATTTATGAACCAGAGCTAACACATGCGCCTACAACCACTTATGATGACATGTTTACTTCAGTTAACTCCATAATAGCTACTTGGAGTTATGGATGCGCTGCCTCTTTCAGTTGGACATGCAGTTACATGTGATGAGTCACTTTCAGCTAGACTCAGTCATCTATTGCACTCCATTCAGTTAGGAATTAGTGTGAAAGTCAGTTATTGATTATCTTGGTGGTTAACTATGTGTGCTGACTGTGGCTGACATTCAGTTAAGCTACACCCATTCATTCAATTCGAATGACCTCCTTGGGAATTCGAATTGTCTTGGAATTTATGCATCTTGCATGATCATTGTATTGTATTACTCATTCTTTATTGATTATACAGAGCTGCTACTCCAATTGCAGCACCATTATGCCATTTGCATGCTTAATTGTCTGAAAACTCTTATGATACTATGTTTTAGTCCCTAGATGACTGTGACAGATTAATATTGGACATATTGAAGGAAACAACAAAGAAAAAGACTATGATCAGCCAAGAGATGACATATAAGCATTTCAAAGACTTCCATTTCAATGAATATAAGCCAATCCTTGGTATCAAAGTATTTTTCATGGGTATTGTTATTCTTGCAACAATTATGGACATACCGCTATACATTGCACAGCTTATGGAAGGAATTGTCAATCAAAGAATAGAGGTACTTATATGACTATCTGAAATGTTGAATGTTACAACTATCATAACCTTAGATACATTGCGCGAGGTTGTGATATGACAACACCTCTTGTACCAAGACTCACAAAAGTATGGAGAAGAAAAATTAAAATACAATGCAAGAAAGATGATGACCATCTTACACATGAAGTTGATCAAGATCAAGAAAGGAGAGTTTCTAAAGAATACTATGACAAGAGTTTCTAAAGAAGACTATGAAAAAATTGCATATCTTGATGGTGTATTTCAAATCAATAGCCCATTAAGAAAAACAGAAAATGAGGACCTTGCATTTGAATTCAATCAATCCAATAAAAGAAAAATACTAGAAGTTTTTCCTAAAGAAAATGAGGAACATAACAAAGCAATTTTGACCACCGATCCAAGATGAAAACTACTGGCAACAACAACAAGATGTGTCTGTTTTGGAGTCTCTTTCGCTCTTGCGCTCTTGCATATGATACCAATCAGAAGGGTTCTTATAAGTGTGCTTACAACATGTCAGTCCTAGGAAAATAGGCCCTCAATCATAATCTTCTCAAAGAGGATGTCCAATGCATGGTCAAAAATGTCCAAACTAACAAGATATTATAATCATCGGGATTGTAAGGTTCCTCTAGTAGAAAAATGGTGTGTTGTCATGGAACATTTAATTGTTTTTCTTGATGGTAATATTCTCAATCACTAGGTCACTTTCAAATCCTTATGTACCATTAATGTCACAAGTATTTAATCCTAAGTACATATGTTTTAGGATTCTACCAATATGATCATGATTGTAACCTTTTCTACTTCCCTAAAACATATGACCTTTTCATAGGATTTCACTATCGATATGTTGACACAATCTGTTATGCTCTTTACTTGAGGCTTAACAAATTTCAGAAAAGACAATAATGAAGATCAATCCTAATGATTTATAATTTGTAGTTGTTTTATAAAACATATATGTATCATTGTTGCTCATAGGATGCTAGATCAAATGTTTTATTTGACAATTCCATACCTAACTGAGTTATTCATACATGTACATTTTGCTAAGGACCAACAATGTGACCTGCCAAATTTTTGGTCCAACACCGTCTTCATATTTCTAACAACATCAAGAGAAGGAAAGTACAAAATATTGATGATGCAAAGGACAAGGAATCCTTGTTGTTTTTTGAAAAGATGATCAAATATTTGAGGTAGAATTGCAACCCGAACAATGTAGCATTCATAGGATCCAAAATTAGTCACCTAGATTTTTTGTATAAAAACAAATTGGGATTTGTTGCAATACTTACAAAAAAAAACTATTATCAGGAATGTATCTCAACGAACAATATCTAAATCAATGGAGATATGGTAATTGTGAGCTCAATCACACTGAGCTTGGTGACTTGGAAACCCTTGAAGAAATTGAGATTATGTGATGATTCTAAATGAAGGCATGGGGATGAAGACTATCAATAGATTCAGATGTCCTTCCAGGATAGTATTTCAAACAATGTTTAGGATGTGTACATTCCATGACCCACTAGATTGAGGACAGACAACCTTTGAAGAAAGTATACAAGGATTTTCAAGTGGTGTTGAAGTATGTCCATATAATTGGGGAATTGTAGAAGGCACCAAGTATTAACATTGAACAAATAACAATGGAATAAGTAGTGAAAATTCTGAATTAATTTGGTAACATCGGAGTCAGTGATATGAGGATAATGCAATTTTGACTACATATGAGGAATCATTGAGGAAATGACCAACATGGGAAATATTTTAGCATTATGCTTGAAAGAGCTCCTACAAACATATCTTTCTTCTTAGAGGAGTAATTACAAAGGATTTGTATCTATCCCAAAATTTAAAATTTCTTAATTGGAGTAATTATTTTGAAATTTCTTGTTTGGTGTAGGCCAGGATGCCTGACACTCAAGTCCAAAAGAGATGTTGGCATGAGAAATTATATCTGTCATTAATGTTTTGATGAAAATCAACTGGAAGAGAGTAGTCAAATGGGTAGAAACAAAAGAAGAAAGAGAGACATGAATTTAGGGGAGTATCTATTTATATTTAATATCAAAAGGGGAGAGAAACAAATTGTTGATGACAGGGGAATTCACATGTTAAGAATGACAGAAAAGTGATCACATGTTATGAGAAAAATGATCCCAGCAAAGTGATGAGTTTAAAAGAAGAGCTATGAAAAATCCCAGTGGGGCACCTTTACCTAAAACTCAATTGTTAAGTTCTCTGGATCATAAGAAAGGTGTTTTAAATCTTGCTTACTAGAGTATTAGAAGGAAATGGCATAATCCCCTGCATATTATAACACCACTCAGATCACTCTCAATATGGACCATATGCATTTTACTGATAAAGTGCATTTTAACAAAGTGGTTATAGATATCCTACATATAGATGTGTCTAGAACACAAGTTGGTGTAAACATGATGCGGCAACAAGTAATTGCATATCATAATAATCATACCCTATATTGGGATTCTCATCATCAATAATAACCTCTACCTCATCCTTTTGCCTCTTCATTGATACTCCAAGGATATATCAGTACTAGTACTTGGTAATAGTTGTGGGTCCAAATACATCCACCATGTTCTTTTGCAATACAAAACCATCCAATTTTTTTGAAATTGGCTAATCCAAGCTATAAAATTAGGTAGAGATTTTAACATTCCTAATTAGTAATCACTACTTTTGACTTGAGTGAAAGGTAAATTATTATTAAGGTCATGATGAATTACTCCAACAGTGAACACCTCCAACAAAGGGATATAGAGGGATTGGTGCTCTTGATTAAATTTCAATCCCATACCCTTATACATGATAGAATTTAGTCTTTAAATATTGCAAACCCAACAATCCTTGAATGTTGAAACCCAAAAGACTGTTAAGTTTGTCGAATTCTTAATGGGATATCAAATTCTATTTTTCCTCAGATAAAGTTAGATGAGGTTGAATCCACTCTCAAACATCATGGAATTATTAATGGCCATATTCAAATTTTAAGTAAAAGTAAATATAAACAATAATATCAACTTTTATCTTAAGAATTTAATATTATTGGTTACTACAACACAAAGTAATGTCAGAAATAATGACCCAAAAATTCAAATTTAAAGCTTATATCAGCCTTCTTTTCAAAGCCAAGGTGAATTATGGAAAAAAAATCAGTTAAGAAAAAAGAGAGTAGCTTTAAAATCTATATAAATAGTTGTTCTCTCAATTGTTTGGGCATGGTTGGATTGATAGAAGATTCCCCTAAGACTAGTTGATAGTCTATTGGGATGAGGAAATCAAGGGTCAAGTTTATGTGAGGTTTCCATCCTTAGTCACTTTTCCTTGGATGATTAAGGTTTTATGCTAGAGTATCCATTATTTAATTATTGTAAATAATCTTTGTAGAGGGAAGTTTTTCATAATGAAATGAGAGTAGGATAGATGCTCCCAAACTCTCCCTATACTTGATGTGACTTTTAATCTTGAGGGAAACTTTTGCATTAATTTGATTACCTCTTTCTACTTATTTGATTTAACCTACCAACATATCTCAACCTCCATCATGTTGGAACTAGAAAGAGTCAAGCCTCCTTCAAACATAGGTACTTGGAATAGGTAAAACAATGAATAAAATGGATGAGATCATCACTCTAATACATGGACTGGTCATTTGCATCCATCTTAAAATAGTGAGATTGTTGATTGAGTTTGACTGTTTCCTTATTAAATCTAATACCAATTGATTGGGTGATAGATGATTAGGGGCCTCTAGCCCCACTGAAGGATATAAGGTCCCCTATGGGAAGACCACACAATTTGAGAACCATGTAAAACAACAATCGAAATAGGTGTTTGATAGAATAGAAAGTAGTGGGGTACTTTTAGCATCTATGCAAATGTAAATTAAAAATTGCAAAGATTGCACTATAAAAGAGGAGTTGTCAATGCAAGATATTTTAAGGAAATTAATACTAACAAGTTATAATCTTCGATATGTGTACCAATGCTAAAAGGATTAGTGGCATCACTTGTTAGAGGAAGAGATGTTTGATTGTCATTTATGTCACTGTTGTTGGTGTATTAACACTTAAAAAGTAATATATTTAGCATTCATAAATACTTGTATATGATGTTAATATTTTAAGAGAATGAGGAGATCAAATGGAACCAAAACTTCAACCCAAAAGCCTGCATTGAAAAGGATAAAAACACGTCGCTCGACAAAGCGTTGGAGTTGTCTAGAAAAACAAAACCTCAAAAAAACACAGTAATTCGTGTTGGTAGTCTGATCGAAGTTCCTTTTACCCCATATATTGTATGAGGTCCCATAATCGTGATAGGTTTGATGCAACTATAATTGGATTCCATGGGTTCTTGATCCTAGAGCTCGGGTTCATAATGTGATGAGGCCCTAGTTGATCGGTTGATGGATCTTCATGATGTGGTCTCTCGTGATGTTTTGAAGTATTGAAAAGTGACCTTATATTTATTTATGTCTGAATATAAATTTGGATATAAGCATTTTTGTGTGTATAAAAAACAAAAACTTACTGCAACTAAAATGAATCCTAAAATATGCATACAATTTTTAGGATTTGATCTAATCTATTACATCATTAGTTAATCATTGCAAAATATTGAGACTTTAGGGAATACATTATATCTCTAGTATCTAGGTTGTTATTTTTAAAATCTAGGTTGTCATTCTCAAAATTGATCCATTTGGAATTGTAGTTATGTATATAGTGCAAATTACGCATATTAACAGAACTGGCATTTTATTGTTGTATTTATTGCATATCATGAATATTCATAGAGTTTTTGAAAAAAATTTACTATTGGTTCATCATTTAATGGAGCTTGTGTATTTTCTATCAAGGATTGGTATCATACACTTGATTTATGCAAGTCAAAAGCATATCAGTGGTCATTATATGTTAAGGATATCCTTGATCAGACAATATTTTCACTTACTAAGAGGGTTGACCACTACCAGAAATTTTGCAACCGAGTGGTAAATACCTTGGTGGCTTGTTTAGAGTAGATCAGTCAGTAAAATTTATTTGCATTTTCTAAAACACTGTAACTTTTTGGTTTAAAAGCTACTAGTTAATAATATATATGCTTGTAAAACATTTATGTAAATACATCATCTCCTTGTGATATCCTATAGGATTCCAATTTGGCTTGATGAGACAACATTTGCACCAAATATAAACTGCTAGTTTAATGAACACCTATTTTATGCTTGTAGATAAGCATCTTCATGGAAGAAATGATATGGGTTGTCTTAGCTTAATACAAATTTCATCTAACCGTTATAGTAGGCACATCACAAGCTTTAGTTATGGCATTAGAATTGGTGATTGTAAACTTCATTTTTAGGTGTTCCACTTGCTATGAGATTTGTGTGATATTCCACTGTTTTATGGAGATTTGAAAGGGTCCCTTGCTACCTTTTCACATTACCATAGGTTCTTATCTATTTATATTTTAGAGGTAGTTAAATTTAGATGCAGACCCTACAAAACTCCTCAAGATATAGAGATAGAAATGATTACATGTTTCTTTAATTCAAACAATAGGACCTACATCTTTCCCATTGATATAAATGCATAAACTATTTCGGATTTCACTTAGACAACTTCTCTTTATTGTTAGACCACAAGCTTATCCATTATTAATGTATATAAGGCTAAAGGTAGAAGGAAATGTAATTGAGTGTTCCACTTAAAGATGATTTCAATGTGATATTTATGATAACTTCGAGTTTAAGTAGTCATAAATGTAGATATTCAACCTTTCACCCTAATATTAAAACTATTGCAGTAGGGATTACGCTTTTCCACTGCTACACTTTATTCCTTATTTCTACCATACACATGTCAAAAGTAAAGGCCCAATTTATTATTAAAGATAATGTAGTTGTGAGACCCATTATCAGGGAGGATGGTACCCTAGTTAGTTAAATAGGGCAGAGTAAGACCCTAGAAGGTACTCTAAGGTCCTTAGTAGTCCCCTGGGGTTCTTAGTTTGGGATCAAGAAGGTTTATTACATGGAAAAATCCCTAACATATGATTATGGCCCCTATATGCCTCTAGGGTTCCTAATTTGGGACTAGGAAGAATCTTGGTCTGGGACCAAGCAGATCCTGCAAGTTGAGGAAGAGACATTCCTGGTCTAGGACCAGATAAATTCTTGGTTTGGGAATAAGTAGATCCTGCAGGTACATACTTGGTTAGTTAACCAGGTGGATCTTGGTCAATTTGACCAAGATGATTATGTGTGATGCCCTCTCTCCTAATCAATTATTGCTAGTTTGACCAAGATGATGATGTGTGATGTCACTAGCACTTAACCCTTAGGAGCAGTATTGAGGACTAGAGGATCACATCATCCAGTTTGGATCTTCTCCTTATATAATGATGATAAAAATATATGGAACACATGTGACAATATACCTTGAGAGAGATAAAATATTTAAGTCCTTGGCCCAGTTGGTCCTGTGGGTAAAAGGGGTTGATTCCACACCTTTACAGTACACCTTGGTCTTGTGGGTATGGGGGTTTCCTTACCACCTTGTTGTGACCCTTAATTGACTTATGGTCCTTTTGGTCCTAACACCCTTGTTGTATGGGGTACCTTTACCACCTTTGTTGTGATGACTTACCCTTATTATTTTTATTGTTTTATTTTTTTATGTGACCATATGAACTTTGGTACCCTGCTCTAAGTCAACTCAATTTTTTATTATGGTAACCATCCTAAAATATAAGGTTTCCTAAGTGACCTTTGTAGAAGGTTTGTCAAGATTATAAATTAAGTTCTTAACTTCATTCTTGTAAGCATCTTGGCATGAAATAAGTACATATATGATCTTTTTTGGTTTATGATTGACGCCTGTGGTTACTGATGTTGTAAAGTGGACATTGTTGGGTCTTTGTTTCTCCTTTCTCCTTGTGGTTAGAGATTCGACCGTGTTGTCCCTCCTTGGGTTGATCCATGACTGTTTAGGGTTGGTCGTGACTGTTTTTGTGATCTATCTAGCATGTCGTGTCCATCCATGTGGGTTGTTATCTTGGGCATTTCTCTTGTGGGGTTGCTAAACCTATTTGTGACCCCTCCTTAGCAGGTCGTGGATTGTTTGACCTTTTCCCAGAGCTGGACGTGACCTATATGAGTAGGTCATGACTATGTGAGGGCATGGTGTTACCTCTCTAGTAGGTTGTGACTATGTATGTGACCTCCTCCTACTAATTCATGGGATTCTTAACCTCTCTCCTACTAAGTCGTGACCTTGTATACTGTTGTAACCCTTATGGACTGAATTGAAGCATGACCTGTTTATATATTACAAACATGGGCTATGACTTATTTGTGTGCCTTAGACTAAGGTCATGACATATTTTGGTTCCCTAAGATGGGTTGTAACTTGTTTGTATGCCACAGACCTAGGTTGTGACTTATTGGGTGCTTCAGACTCGGGTTGTTATCCTATTTTAAGTAGGACATGGCCTCTGACTATTATGTGTATAGAGTCTTCACTATTGGTGACTAAGATATCTTGTCATCATTGTATGTGTCGAACCTAACTCTCTCTCTATCTCTCTCTCTCTCTCTCTCTCAAGATATGTCTTATGACATCTTGTCCTTACAATGAGAAATAGATCTAAATTGAGATTTAATTAGAGGAGATTNGTTAAAATAATAAAATAATATTTATTAATTTTGGAGGAAGAAAAGAAAAAACTATTTTTTTATTCGTATTTTGGACATATCTCCCTGTGTTTTTACTCAAATTTCGATCAGGAGAGCTCATTGGATGCGGAATTAAATTCCACATCCAACAAGTACCCACTCGGCATACTTTTTACGGGCCCTTCTACCCTAAAAACAATAAATACCTGAAAATACGTGATGATGACCTACTACCCTAAAAACAATAAATACCTGAAAAAATGTGATGATGATGTCATCATCACATTTTTTCAGGTATTTATTGTTTTTAGGGTAGCAGGGCCCGTCAAAAGTATGCCAAGTGGGTACTCATTGGATGCAGAATTTAATTATACATCCAACAAGCTCTCCTGATTGAAATTTGAGTAAAAACACGGGGATATATGTCGAAACAACGAACAAAAAAGTAGTTTTTTTAATGATACCTATCCCCGAATTTATATTAAAAAATTGTTTACGAGGTGCTCCCTTTTTGAATTTTAAAACATTTTGATTGGATAATACATGATGACATGGAATTTGTATTATTTTTGGAAGGCCCGTTTTAAATTGAAATTTCCTCTAATGACAGAAGTAAACTAGAATTTCTCAAAGTACATCAAAAGAAACTTAAACAAGATGCCCAAAATAGAGCATTTTGGTCAAAGCCATTCCATTTCAACCTTGATAAATAGGAATTTCTATAAGTTTGTTGTGTGAAACTACTCTTATCCAGTTCCAAAATTATTTTAATTCGGTCATGTGGGGAAGATGCCCCTCTGCAGGTTTTTAAATTCCCTGTAGATCTACTTATGTTTATGTTTACTTTTTGGTGTCTTTTGAAATATTTATAATTTTGTAAATCTGGTCTACCCTCTAAATTCACCCTAATGAATGAAGTTAAAGAAGTTTTTTTTCATCATACATACAAGTGTTTGGTCCTTAAAGCCTAATGTTTATGCCTAAAATCATAAATTTTAAGTACCTAGAATAATCTTTTCACAAAAAAAGGATGTGGCTTATTTGTACAAACATTGGCTATGGAATTTTGTTACAGTTCCATTATTTTTTACTTGCAAAAGTTTTGATCTAAAATTAGAAATACCCATGATAAGTTGCAGCATCCTCATAAAAAGGAAAAGTTTAAAACTATGACTAAAGTAAAAACAAGCCAAAAAATATTTTTGAAACCCATTTTTTCAAGAATGAATGGACAGATATTCATAATACATAGACACAACTAAGCCTACCTTCTTGCCTTTTATTTGTATCCTCTCAATATGCCAAGGCCACTCCCAATCCAACCTACTTAGGTAACGAGAATGCAAGGTATTTGAAAAATCCTTGAGGATGCATTCACCTATATGAGTATTCTTCACTACTTCACAAAGCATTGTACTGAAATTCAATTGATGCACCAGATATTTAACTATAATAGAAAGGAGTTACAAATTCAAATACATGTTCTACGCATCCCCTTCATACAAAATCACATGATCTAACCAACTATGGAGCAACACAATGATACCATCCAATCCATATCCTATAAGTTTCTCAAGAGAACATAAATAGCATAAACAGACTCATTTTCAAATGATAACAATCTATACATTTAGATGTCTAGTTCAAACTTTAAAGATGCTAAAAAAAAAGGAAAACATGGATGGAAATCATTACTTTGAAATAAAAGGACGAGATCTAGCATTAACACTAAGTGGATAAGATGGAATAAGCTCTTCGTCATGAAGGTTATGTCACGTATCATCCCCTACCATCTAATCATAGGGTTCACTCTATCCATGAAAAATAACGAAGTAGAGTGAAATGCATGCCAACTGTGATGGATGTGCTACTACAAATAGGGAAAAGGACATGTCTGGATACGTGTATAAATAATTTCAAATATTGAAAGATTCTAGTTAATAAATGGATAGAGTTTAGCATACAATTATGTCTTTAGCATAAGAGGTGGCTAGCGGCTCCACATGGAATCTCTATGTGGAGGACAAGATGTGCTCAATGTGTACAATATATTTTCTTTTCACCTCCAATGGTAATTTTGAATATGATATCCTAGGGTCTTGACTCTTCTCATTTTTCTTTTCCTTCTATGCATGTTTCCTCTCCCCCCGCCACTTGATTAACTCTTTATGCAAAGTATGTTTGTGTTTGATTTTGTAATTTTCTTCCTATTAACTCCTGGTTTCAAAATGTTAGATAGGTAAGAGGCATTGTCCCTCTAGTGCTTTTCTAAATTGAATATTGTAATGTACTTTTAGCACTAATAAATGTTGCTCACCACATGTGGACACTAACGATATCTTATTTCTTTATTGGACTGTTATCATGCAGTGTTGTATAGAATAATGGTCAAACAAGGTTTAGCATTTACCTACTAGACTGTATGGTCTTCTTTCTAGGCCTAAACACCAAAGATCATATTTACTCAATAGTTGTGAACCTCCAAGGGGAGCAATCCTCTAGACTATCAGAAGAACAACCCTTAAAAGAATCCCAAAGTTGTCCACATCTAAAGGAAGAGAAGCTACAATTCTTAGTAACTATTTAGTATCCATCATTTGATAAAAAAATGTTTCTCAAGTTTATTTTAAATTCTATTGGAAGCATAAACAACTTCATTGATGTTGGGATCATATGGTATATTGTCACACCTGATTTATGTAGGAAAATTCAATTTAGACTAGCATTAATTCCTATGCAACCATGCTCTAAGAAATTGTTTAGGGAATTGAAACATGGAGCAAGAGATCACATAAATCCAATTAAATATTATTATACATCCCATACATTTTTATAATCATATATTATAAGAGAAGACAAGTCCTTAATTTTGTAAAGGTTGAGAAACCAATGCATCCCATTTATGTCATTAGAAAAAGAAATCCTTGTACCATTTTTTCCATAGAACAATGTCAAAGATCATAAGTTGTCAAAGGGAATGTCACTTGTCAAAATAAAATAAAAATTCCCTTAGAATAAAAGCCATACCAAATGTCATAAGAATACCTCTAGGCTCTACCCCATAAGCAAGGCACAAGTCTAGTTCTAATCATGTTCTCTTGTTGAAATAATGCAAATATTAATTTCAATTTCGGAAATATAAAGGCATTGGATGTATTGGACCCAAAAACTTGGTAAATGGCAATGTTCCAATGATTGTTGTAATCACTAGGATTTGATGGGATTTTTTATCTTCAATTTCCTCTAGATACTGTAATAGGAATTCTCAAACCACGCATAACTTCCACAAGTTGTTGGAATTCAACAATATTATTGCTACTATACTGTTGAAGCCAAACTTCCCAAAAATATGTGTTAATCATATCTACAATTTGATGGTTTATCCTTGGAACTGTGACAACAATGGTTTTGTCTTAGACCATAGGGACAACCACCATGCTCATTTACCTTCTGTAATAACCATGGACAAACATTTTTTATGTCAATTTAAAGGTCACTTATGTACTGCGATAAATTTTCCCGTGGGGTTTAGAGCAATTGGTAATGAATAATTGAGATGATAAGTTGTAAAATGGAACATCGCATGTTCTAATAACTCATGGGTACTTACAGAAGAAAAAAATGTGTTGAAATAAGTGTCCCACCATAGTTATAATCAATCTTCAGCTCTTTTGTTTGTCTCCTCCATCATTGGTGACGTGACCTTAGGTCCTTGTATATATATAGAAGATGCATTTTGTAATAGGGACTGACATATTTTGGTCCATCATGAACTTAAGTACACACTTTAAGAAAAGGGGCATTGAACCAAGTTTACAGGGATGACATATTAATTCTCATATTTGTCCTTATACCAAGGCGGACCTGTTGTTAGAGGAACAATATTCTACAATAAATATGGGCATTCGATCTAGGATGTCAATGGTGGCATGGAACCATCTCTCTTTAGTACACTTCAATTACAAGGAGCAGTTGCACCCTTAGATCCTCCTACCTTTGGAACCCGCTAGTTATATCCACCTCTGATACAAACTTACAATTAACATCAATCATGTGGAATAGATATTAAGCATATTTAATGGGTATCTTGGACAATGAGCTTATGGTCTTTGAGGATCGACAACATGTCGCAACTTTGTAAAGTTTCTACAAAGGGTGAAATAGTTGTAATTGATGCCAATATAGTTATGTTTTTAAGCCTTATTAGTGCAAATTCCAGTGTAATTTACTCCATTTGAGATGTCATTCAAGATCCCATAAAGTTAGGGTGCTTTGAGTTATATGACTGCAAGCACATAAACAATAATTCCATTCCTGGAAAATATTTTCTTCTTAGCAATTGGACCATGAATATGGAAGTACCACTCAAGCAAAATTTGGCACTAGAGTGACTCCACAGTCTCAACTTAATTAATGGCATGCATGTGTACCTTCACTAATGCCACCATCACATAAACAACTTCGAGATTCTAAACCTTCTAAGCTAGGCTAACACTGTTGATAAGAAAATTATATTGTGTCATACCTTTTGCAATGTAACTATAACATTTTGTATTATTAATATAATTTAGCCAACTTTATGCAGAAATTTTTCAGCGACCTATCTTGCTTAAAAATGATTTTAATGTTGCTTTTGATTTTGCAGGGCACATAATTAGCAAATTTTACAATATAGAGGATGTTTCATCTAGTCTATTTTTCCAACAATACTAGTTTTCATGGAATGGTTGGTCTGCAAACCAGATATTGTAACCTATAATGATGTCAAAGAGATCAAGCATGCCAGAGCAAGATCAACATTTTGGAGTCAATGTGTTATTTTTTTAACAAACTTTTGGTATTTGAACACCTTAACCAAGATTCCAATGGAGGGAGGGTGGAAGCTGATATTTCATTCACTACTTTTAAGAGGTATAATGAGGAAGAAGCAAGAGGAGGAAGTGTTTCATTGTGGGAGGATTTTGAAATGTGGGTATTTTTTCCATTAACCCTAGCACAAGTTGCTTCATATTTCTCCAAGCGACATTGTAACAGCGGGTTTGGTGGAAAAAAAGAAAAGAAAATTCGATTCCAATGGATTGTGGTACATGCAAAGGTTGTTGCATGTTCAATAGAAGATATAAGGTATGACAACATTTTGATGAAGACTTGTTGAAGTTTATTATTGCTGGAGAGGGTTCCTGAAAGTAAGATTTAATACTAGTTGGAAGTTGTCAAATCCAAAGTCTTGAATTCCATGAATAAATTTATTAATGCTTTACAAGAGACTTGATCCAATTGTGAAAAGAAAGAAGTTTCTTCATGTAAAAAGCATGTGTTATGTGCTTTAAGAGTTACTAATGTGAAAATAGATTTAGATAAATAAGAAGAAGATGATGAAGTAATTTTCTTTAAACCCACTGCAGTAGAAAAACATTTTGAGTTAAATACTGCTTCAAATTCACAAAATAACCATGTTTCATCTTTAGGCATTCAGAATTTGACCCCAACATGTCTGCCTCCAGAACCTCGAAAAAACCTTCGTGATTCCCCCCCCAACTGATTTGCCCTTATAGATTTCTGGGTATTTACTATTCTTCAACATTGAAAAATGGAACAAACCATTATTTGGGGGCATATTCAACTCCCCATCAAGTTTTTGAATTATTTGAGATCCTAGTAAGTTCTAGTGGTCACTGGTCAATTGGTATTGGAATGTCTACTATTTGGCTAAACTATCTTGAAAGTTGGGGTATCAAAAATTACTCTGGGAATTTTTTTAATAGTCATATAGGTGTCAACATCTTTGGAGATTTTATTCAATATCATAATCGACAAATAAATCAACTCAATCTTGCGTGGTACAAAGATGATGAAGCACTTGTTTTTAATTGGATGAAAAACTTGAATCTCGGTCATCACTTCAAGAAAATGGATCTTTGTTGAAGTAAGAGATTCATGCCAGTACTATGGGGAAAGTGAAGTCTATTTCCGCACATTCAAAGTGAAGTATGTTTCCACCCATTCAAAGTACAACAATATGAAATGAATTCTATGATATATTAGTTATCAAGACAGTAGTAACTATCCACCATTTGAGGATATGTTCATGTGTGAATTCCAAAATTTGTATATGCAGCAAACATAACCAAGCAGTTAGTATTCCTTTGAATTAGGTCTAAAACAAAGTTTTAAGTATTAATTAGTAGTTGTATCACAATGTTTCAGTGTTCAAGAAACAATTATATACCAAAACAATTGTGCATATACAAGCTGGTAACAATGTGTGAATAAGGTTATTAATAGTCCACTTTTAATTGCAATTTGTTAGCTTCTGTACAAGGTTAGAGAACTAATATGAAGGGATAAGTGCAGCATACCCTCTATAGGGTGGGTTTCCACTATAATCACATCCCTTATAGTTCGTAAGGGCTTAGGGTATTCCTTGAAAAGAGAATATATGGGTCTGCACTAGACCTAGAAATAAGGTCGTCGGCTGAAAAAGAGAAGGAGTAATGAGTCGTGAGATGTGGAGGAAAGGGAGAGGTTACAAGGGATAAGAAGGGGCAGGAAAAGGGATCATTTTAGCACATGGGAGTAGTCCATGGGGTGAAGAAAAGATATGGTTGATGTCGAGAAGAGTGGATTTTAGGGTGCTAAAGGGGAGAGAGGTGAGGGCCGAGGGTGCTAGGGAAGGTTTGGAGAGGAGCCAAAGATGAGAAAGTGTTAAGCCCTTAATGATGACACATTACACCATATAGTGTGGCACATTACTCCATATATTGTGGTGTGTTACATATTATTTATGTAGGAATGGGTCTATTAGTGGGTTTATTATTTCTTATTGTACACCTTTATCTCCTATATATAGGAAGGAGATATTCTCATTTTAGTCATCATAGTATCTTATCTTGTGTTGTGTACTCGGTACATTGTGTAAGGAGTTTCCTCCCTCGAAGAGGATTGACATTTATCTCTGACATTTTTTATGCATGGATTACTCTCTTGTTGTCTATTTTTGTTGTTTTTATGCTATATCTAGGACTTGGTTGCATAAATATTGGTATCAGAGCTCCTTCCTCGGGACTGGCTTCTGCAAAAAAAGTCATTTTGGAAATTTAGATACTAATTTTTTTCTACAAGGATTCAAAGATCAAGGCTAAAAACCCACTTCCAAAATAGGCGTAAATATATCTATTCCAAATTTAAGATCCTGATCCATTACAGTTTCAAAGATAATTGTGGAGGAATCTATGGTTTTTTACTAGTCCTACAGCTAGTCTAAAACATGTGTTCTTGGGAAAAAGGTCATATCCAAGGAATTTGAGATCCAAATGGAGTGAGAATAGTTGCATATGAAATAAGACAGATCAAGGTATATGTGTTAGAATTTTTAGATACAAAAACAAAACAGGGGACACATGGAATATAGTACAAGTGAGCTCTTCGGGATAGGAAAAAAATAAGAAGATTTGGTATATTTGCAATAAATTTTTGTTGGCTCATCCAAATTAGGTTAGACATATGGCATTAGAAAAAGGACATACCAAGGTACTACAGGCTGAAGTTTCAGACTCATATGAGTCGCAATTCAAACTTTAACTCAACTACAATTTGGCCCTAAAATAGTCTTCCAATCATGGTTTGAAAAAGGTACGTCATTTTGCATTTGAATAGATTTTAGTAGAAGGATATATTTGTGGTAAACCGTAGGGTGTAATATTGTTAAAAATGCCACCAAAAGGAAGTGGAAAGAATCACACTCCACTCAAACCCCCAAAGGATTCATTCCTGACATATGAGGAAATGGAAGACATTTCTTCTAGAGTGTCCAAGTTGGAAGATATGATTAAAGGAAATGTGAAAATTGATGACTTTGCTAAATTGGAAAAGAATATGGATAGTAAAGAGGATCTCAAATGGATGGCTAGTAAAGAAGATCGTCAAGAATTGAAGGAGTTTATCAAGGATATCAAACATAACTTTATTCCTCAATTATCTACTCAAGAAGAGGATAAGGAGGAAAAATATGACTTATTCCAGTCACGTCTGGAGAAAATTGAAAAACAATTGGAGAGTAGGAAGTTGGATTCCTCAAAATTTGATGATTCACTACAACGTCATGGGTTCAATTCAGGTCCAAGAAACTACTTTATCCCCAATATTGACATGATAAATTTTTATGGCAAGATCCAATAACATGGATTTTTCAAATGGAGCAATTCTTTGATCTACACCAAGTGCCCACTATGCAAAAGGTAACTATTTCATCCTTGTATTTAGAAACTGAGCACTTTGTATGGTACCAATGGATTTGTGACCATAAAAATGAGTTTATTATCTCTTTGTCTATATTCACAGAATAATTGATTACACATTATGGGGATATAAATAGAAACACCTTCTTCAGTTAGTCGGTAAATCTCAAGCAAAAAGGTTCAGTTACAGATCACATCAAGCAATTTCAGCAACTAAGTCTCAGAGTGAAGAATATTTCAGAAGATAATTTGTTAGATCTCTTTATTGGAACCTTGAAATATAACATTCAACATGAGGTGTGTCTCTTTGAACCATCATCACTAGAGAAGGCTCTCATGATGGAAAGGAAGGTTGAAAATAAAAATATGGCAATGACAACTAGAAAGGCCTTCTCCAACACATATAGAGAAAATAATGTTCCTTCTTCTAAACCACCACAAAGGTTGAAACCCCAAGAACTAGATGAAAGAAGAGAAAAAGGATTATGCTTTAACTGTGACAGCAATTATATTAAGGGACATAAGTGCAACAAGAAGAAATTATTCTACATATATTGTGAAGAGGAAGAACCAAAAGGAGAGGAAGCATATCGAGAAGAGGTGAATTTAGAAGAAATAGAAGAGGATTGTTGGAACTCCGACCCTTAGGGTCTTTAGTTTTGGTAACTCCGTGGGTTTTGTTTGTAAGTGGAGTTACGTTTCAAAATAGTCTTAGGGGTGTTGGGGTTGGGTCGAAGCCCCCTTTTGTATTCAACCCATGGTTTACGTCCAGGGTTAGGGTTTTGGGCGCCCATGGTTTAAGTCCAGGGTTTTGTAACAGTGCATTGTATAAATAGGCACTTATGTAATGAAGTAGGGTTAGGTCTTTAACGATTATCATATGATGCTATTGTACTGCGAAGCTAAGAGACTGTACAAGGGTTTTGGAAGGAAAGGTTGAGTCCCAGCTATGTGCGTGGATGACCTCTGCAGCTGTGTGCGCAGAGGGTTTTGTAAGAGATTAGAAGATCTGCAGCTGTGTGCACAGAGGCCTGTTGCTGTGTGCGCGGCTTTGAGGACTTGAAGAGATCTGCAGCTGAGTGCGCAGATGAGAACTGTGGTTTTGTAAAGAGATAAATAAACACAGTTCTATGGACGTAACCCCTACACTGGGGGTGAACCACGTTACATCTGGTGTCGTGGTTCTTGTGTTATTGTGTTATTTCTGTTATGTTCTTTTATGCATTAATAACTATAAATCTGATAAGTAAGATCGCTGCTAATAAATAGCTTCGCTGTGAATTCCCAGTAAAGGGTTAAGCAAGTAATAGTTGTTTATCTATCTGCAAAGATTATATATATGAATGTCGGAGCTCTGTGTTAATTGATTATAATCTACTAAAGGCTAAAGGTACAGTACTATCCCTCTTCTGCTTGCAGAAACCTGATTCTGTGGCACCCCATAGCTGTTTCGGGTGAGACTATAGCCTGTTCGCAGGTTACTGCTGAAAGGGACAACACTGTGGGTCTTTTGTTGGTGCGAAGTAATTGGTAAAACCCGGGTCTGCCCTTTAGCCCAAGAAATTGGTTCCATTGCCGGTTGAACTCAGTATGAAGAGGGATCTACGTCGTACCTCAAGGGCTATGTTCTGGAGACCCTCTGTAAAAGAAATTGGTGACTGGATCGAAGAGACCTACTTGAAGTTTGCAAAGCAAGAAAATAAAGATCCTCTCCGTACTGCGGATTTTTTTTTGCAAAGGTACATCTTTTCTGATGTTTATGAAATTTTCTTTGGTAGTATACAAATAGAATTGCACCAGTGGTTATCCAGGTTAACAGAGAGAAGGATGAACTTTCAAGAAAATTATTTTCTTCCCTGGACCCCTAGAAGAACCACTATCTTGAAAAGGGTCAACAACACGATCTCGTGAGCTGTCGATTTCTGGACGGCGCGAACCCTTGAAGCATTTGTGACGGAGTTCACCATCGACACAAATACCTCCTTTAGCAAAGCTGAACAACAGTTCTTCAAAGGCCCACGTGGTAAGTAATTGAACTTATTGAGCTTGAATATTAAAATGCTATTGGCTGAAAAAGGAATTTTTCTTATAGAATCCGATTGTTAGATCTAGTACTACTAACCTATGGTTGGAAGTGACTGGGACTTCGACGAGCAAAGTGGTTTGCTGCAAAACGATAAGAGATATAAGAGAGATCTTGGCTCTTCTACTGATTCCACCCCTTTACATTCAGAAGACTCTAAGTCTGCTAAAACCCCCTCTGTTAGAAACCCTCCCATAACCCCGCAGCAAAGACCTGTTATCCCCAAAAATATTTCGCAGTCTGTAAGTAACCCTAGCCCGACTATCCCGGTCACAGGTTAGCCTACACCAGCAAGTTCTTCTACAACTCCCGCTTCCTCCACCCCTAGATACCCGATGGCCCATGTTCACAATGACATCAAGCTACTAGTTTTTAAGGGAACTGGATCGAAGGATCCAGAGAAGTTCTGGTTTCTTTGCGAAGCTGTTTGGACCGCGAAGAACATTACAGACCAAGATGTGCGAAGAGCGCAGCTGATTACTTCCTTCAGAGACCGAGCCTTGACTTGGTTTATGAAGTTTTCTAGCACTCATAATCCTGTATTGGCTGATATTAAAACAGAACTGATAAGAGAATTTAAGAAGCCTAAATCTAAGTCGCAGTGCATCACTGAGTTAAAAGAGATTCAGCAGCGACGAGGTGAATCTGTGTGGGACTTTGATAAGAGATTCAAAGTTCTGCTAGATCAAGTTAGCTTCTTGATTGGAGTAGCTCAACATAAGGAATGGTTTATTGCAGCATTACTACCTCACATCAGAACTTCACTCATGCAACAGAAGGTTGATGATCAACAAGAAGCTATAGAGATTTCCATGAAGCTCGAAACAGCACCTGGCAGAGACAATTCTGGAATAGCACAAATTCAAGCGCAGCTGGCAGAAATGGCTTTAGAGCTCCGTGATATGAAGAAGGGGAAATCAAACCACGATGAGGTGTGGTGCACACGATGTCGAACAGAAGGCCACGACAAGGATCAGTGTCCGCCGTTGAGAAACTACCTGAATACTGGCGCACCAAACCCGCGGGATCCTACTGTTTTGTACTGTGAACTCTGTCGAACTACTGGCCAGCATCGACCAGAAGGTTGCTATCTGTTACAGAAGTATGTTCAAGTCCTGAAGAATCCTTACTGTAAGTTTTGTAAATCCCTAGGCCACAATGAAGAGGAATGTCGCAGCTTCGACCTCATGAGGGAGCGTACCTATGACACTTATAGGGTTTACCTGGATACACAAGGGAATGATGGATATGGCTATTGGGGTGGCCGAGGTAGTTTCAGAGGCCGTGGTCATGGTATGCCTGGAGGAGGTCGAGGCCAGGTTATTTTCTATAACTGCAATCAGGTAGGACATTTAGCACGGGACTATCAGAATCCAACCACGACATGTCGATATTGCAGAGCAGTTGATCATGTGATTAAGCAGTGCCCCCAGTTGATAGCTAAGATTTAGGAAAGAAATGGTGGACATACCCAAAATATTCAGTTGATTTCCATCGAGCAAAGACCTGCCCCAGCCATCAATGTTGTTACACGGAGTGGAGCTACGATGCACAGACAAGGATATGCAGACACAGCCTGCTGAGGCATGGGTCCATAAGGCCCCCAAGAAAGTACTAGCATTTTCCAGTGAAAGAGAACAAGAGACAGTCATGGCGGTCAAGCGCGATATTGTTGATCCTACCATAGCCGTAGCACCTGCGCAGCAACACCAGCAGAATTTGCAGCCGCAAGATTCTGCAAAGGATAAAGTAAGTACACTATCCTCCTTTTTACAGAGATGTATGAAACTCTTGAGGAATCAGAATGCTTTAAAGGAGTTGCAAAAAGTTCTTGCTGTCTGTGAACCTCAGAGAAGAGTTGATAAGGAGAAATCTATTAATCGTGTCCGAAGAACTGGCAGGGAAATGAGATTGAATTTCCAGATAGGGGAATATGATATGAATGATGTCATTTTGGATTTAGGATCAGGAGTCAATATTTTAACTAAACAGACATGGAAACAAATGGGGAAACCTACCCTTGATTGGTCACCTATACAGCTGAGACTATCCAATCAGTAGAGGATTGTGCCCTTAGGAATATTCCCTCGCGTACCAGTAGACATAGATGGAGTAAGTACTGTAGCAGATTTCGAAGTCATTGAGATCATTGATGATAGCAACCCCTATCCAGCCTTGCTAGGAATTGAGTGGGAAATAGATAATGATGCAGTGATCAATCTTAAAAAGAGACAGATGTCCTTTGAAGGGAAGGGTGTTAACACCCAAAAAGGGTTCACAACCTCATCTACCCCATTACATGGCTCATTTGTCCATTTTCCCACCATATTTCCATCAAAAACCCATAAAACCCTCTTTTCCTCTAAAAATATCCAAAATTCCTCCAAAAAAGCAAAAAGCTCCAAAAAGGAAAGAAAAAATATAAAATAATGAGGAAAATATGGAAAAAACCCTAAACAACTGAAACCCTAACCCTAAAACCGCATGGTTTCCAACTATAAATAGGTGATGGAGACCCCTTATTTCATATCCACAATCACAAGTATCCTGTCTCTGCCAAAATTGCTCTTGAAACCCTAGCTCACCATCGAGCTACTTTCACCATTGAGAGCTCCTTTTGGCCTATTTCCACCATCGGAGAAAGAGAAGAAGCAGCTTGAAGCTCGGAGCCACCGACTCGGACCAGCGCAAAGGGCTTCACCAACCTTCACATTGAAGGTCAGATCAATAAAAAATCATTATTTACTTTTTACTGTTTTTCTTCATGAACATGTTTAGATTTAGTTTTTATTTCAGTTATAGTTTTTAATTCACATATCATTGAACTGCTACTAAGGAATCCATTGTCCTTAGTAGGTGCTCATTCGCACAAGCTAGGGTGAAAACCCTAGCAACAGTTTTGGCGAATCCGCTAGTTTTTTATTTTATTTTATTTCCCATTTTGTACTTTCGACTGTCACTTTCCGCCGCCGTAAACCGCCATTTTTCCCTTCGCAGTCGTGTCCTGACCGTGCCTTTTCAGCCCTTAGCTGCGACCCGACCGCGCCTTTCCATCCCTTAGCTGCGACCCGACCGCGCCTGTTTCCTTCAAACCCGCAGTCCGACTGCCGCTATTGACCAGAAAGTCGCGACCTAAGAACGCCTGTTTCCTTCAAACCCGCGGTCCGACTGCCACTGTCGACCAGAAAGCCGTGACCTGAGCGCGCCTGTTTCCTTCAAACCCGCGGTCCGACCGCGCGATTTCTCCCCAGACCCGCGATCTGAAGTTTGCACTTTTTTCTGCTTTTTGAACCCAACCCCTTTGCTGCCACATCTTCTACACCTGCACAACCATCTGTTCTACCTGCAGCCTTACAGCCTTTTCTGCACCATTATTTCAGTTACCTTTTTACAGCATTGTTTTGAAAAAAAATTCAGCATTGTTTATTCAAAAAAATTTTGCATGGTAAAATTTTTTCATTCAAGTATTATTATTATTTAGAAAGTTGCCCTGGCACTTCTCTTCTGGGTTCATAACCTCACAAGCACACAATCTGTCACCTAAATTCAAGTGAGACTTAAAAATTACTTAACTCAACCAACACTCTAACCCCACTTGGGGAACACCAAAGAATTTTTGTAGTTAGATAGGATCGGGGGGATAGGCTTCCAAAAACACCCCTCGGTTATTTACACTTGAGACATAGTTGTTGTCCATTAGGGAACCAAAATCCCCTAGTATTTTTTGACACGGTCACAACCGGTTTATCAGAGGGCCTCTCCCTTAGGAGGGTTGAAGTCGTGAGATTGGTTCCGGAGGTCTGAGTGGAATACCGAAATCCATTCAGTAACTAAAGGGCTACCTTTCGCAGTTCTCAGGATATCCCTGTATAGGGGTATTGCGGCTAAAGGACCAAGCGACAGATTTACCTTTCTGGACGTGTCATGAACGGGGTATCTTAGTTTCCATTCTTCTAGGATTTTGACTACCCGGTGTCCCTCCCGGTAGGGGGATACCCTAGCCACTTGGCTTTCCGATTCATATTGTCTGACTTGGATTTCATCACCTTGTAGAGGATATGTCTAGTTGAGTCATAATACTTTTAGTTAGGTGTTTGCATGCTCCCTTACCTCCTTTTGGTCTAGTGAGTTCACCATTTTTTATTTGTAGGCAACCTGCTGCTTTTTGGTATTCTAACCATTTCTGTTGACACTCCGTCTATTGTAGCATGCTGTTACAGTGGGTGTTTTGAGTTGGTTGTTGGCCTGAGTGCCCTATTTTTGGAGCTCTCCTTCTGCACACTCGGTTGCATTAGGATTTTCGAGCTGTTTTATAGTTACCTCAACCCATAGATATTTGACACCATTTGTCACCATTGAGTCCCCGAGACATTCTCGGCGCCTCAGAGGCGAACCCCCACAACACGGTTCACTTGACCCCACCCGTCATCGACACAGATCGTCATCACTTGATACCACTCATCATAGATCTCGAGCCTTGTCACTTGACTCCACTCGTCAGCGGCATAGGACTCCGTCACCTGATACTGATGCCCCTTATTTTAGCTCTGATTCTGAGCCAGAGTCTGAGAACCACCTTTACACTACCCCTACTAGCCCCATGGCTAGCGTGACTCCCACTCCCATCTTGGTAGGAACCATTGGTGGCACATCCACCACGGCACCAGTTCCAACACCTACTTTAGGTATGCCCTCCACGGGGACCCCATCCAACGTTCCCCTCACGGCACCGATTCCCGCAGCAAGAATACCTATTCCCAATCCATTAGTGGCTCATACCACCCAGGGTGGTGCAGGACCATCCTGTACCACCTCAGTTCCCCCACTTGGGGGAAACCACCCTCACATTACCCCTCCACTTGGGGGCATCGGCCCTAACCTGATCCAACCCACTACTGTGTCACATCCGCCTTCCAGTTTGCCATTCATGGCCAGCCTCAACCTACCTGATCTAGCTAGATTGACGAACGACCCCATCCGACACAACACTGCATGGCCTCACATGCCCACCAAGCTCCCCTCTGACATCCCTAAGTTCGAGGGTAAGGCAGGTGAGGACCCACAAAACCATATCATGTCTTTTCATCTATGGTGTTCATCCAACTCCATAGTAGACAACTCTATTCGCCTCCGTTTATTACAGCGCACTTTCACTGGCTCTGCTGCCAAGTGGTATATCGAGCAACCCCATGGAACCCATGCCACCTTCACTTCCCTCGCCTCGACATTCCTACAGTTCTTCCAGTTACCTGTCCGCTATGATGCAGGCGTTGAGATCCTACTATCATGTAGACAAAACATGGCCACCCACATCATGGACCACATCCATGAATGGTGCCGACGCCGTAGTTTATGCAAGATCAAGCTAGACGACCGGCTCTTCCTAGACTGGTTCCTCAAATCCCTCCTTCCTATCATCGCTAAGGATGTAGCATATGAACGACCCCAGTCCGAAGAAGAGGCCATTCTTAAGGCCCAACAATTCGACCTCATTTACGCCCAGTCAGGTTATCTCTATACCATTATACCTGACGCCCCTCACGACAATTCCTCCCAGCACGATGCACCAGGGCATCCCACGCTGCCAACGACATCATTGGCCGTGTCTCTTCACAGCCTCAACCATTTTCCATAGCCCGTCCTACCCCTGGCCCTGACCCTTCGCGGACTACCTCACAGTATGCTCCCATGACACATCACCACCATACCCATGGACCCTCATGTCCACCACAGTGCTTCGGTCATGCGACTCCTGCTTACGCCCCCCTGTCGCACCTCAGCCCTACTATCACCAGCAGGCTACACCAGCTCCTACGCCGTCACAAGCACAACCTCATTATTACCCACCACAGGTAGCCCATGCGACAAACCCAGAACCTGCTCCACAGCACTATAAAAAACCCCCTCAATTCACTGCACCCGCTCAACCCCCACCTACATATCATCCACCACCGCCCGCCCCAGCCCCTGCGCAACCTCAGAATCCACCTGCTGTCCAAGGGAAAGTTTACGCCCAACAAAACCCGTCGCAAAACCAGAACAACCAACATAACCAGGGCCAACAAAACCACGGCAGAGGCCGAAATCGTGGGAACAACCAACCAATCGAGCAAGATGGTCAACACCCTAATCCTCTCGCTGATAATAATGCACCCCCTACTAACCAAAACCCTGATCACCCGCCCAAGCAGGCTAAAAACCCCAATTTGCGCACAAACTATCCTTGTTCTGTTTGCGGGGTCTATGGCCACTACACACATTTTTGTCCACATATGGAGTGAGTTCGACAACTTTTGGCTGCTGATGCACAATGCCAAGGGAAGACGGCTCCTCAAGCACCACCCAACCCACCACAACCCCAGCAGCCACCATTGGTGCTGCAAAACCCCTTACCAAACCAAGGCGTAGTGAACACCGAACCATTGGCTCCCCCTCAAGCTAACACGCCCATCCAACAACAAATCACTTACGCTGCTCTTGATCAACCCATGTTTGACTCAGGTACCCACCATTTGTTGATGATGTCCTCTGATGAGGTCAACCTCCAGACCCGGCGGAACCAATATGGCTCCACCTATGAAGCCACTCCCGCCGATCAACCCACTAACGCTCATCCCGCTGATTAGGCATTAGGTATACCTCCACCTCCACCAGATGGCGCCCCCAGAGCACCTCGTTTCCCACTGCGCCGTATCAACAACAACCCCAATGGGCAGGCTGCGTCAAACTACAACATTGTCGATGACTTAGCCCAATCCCCCGCAGCCATGTCTGCGCTAGAAGTCTTAAAAAACTGCCCTTCGCAGTGCAAGAGTTTACTCTCAGCCTTTGGGGCTATTGATCCAACTGATTCGCAGTTAATGGCATTTGATTTGGACCAATCCGAACCCCGCCTGCCTTCCACTTTGGCATTCCAAGTTTCTGTTTCCATTCAGAATTTTGTCATCCATCGATGCATTATTGATGAAGGTGCCTCTACATGTGTCATGCCCACCTCCATCTGGCAGAAAATGGGATCCCCCCCTCTCCATCAGTCCTCTACTGCGTTGCGAGCCTATGATGGCCGTTCAGCTCAACCACAAGGCCTATTAACTAACGTCCCCATCCAGCTGGCTGGCAAAATCGTCCTCATAAACATCGAGGTTATCAATGCATAGCTGGATTACAACCTTTTACTTGGCTGCAGCTACATGTATGCCATGCGGGCAGTTGCTTCTACCGTGTTTCGTACCATGATGTTCCCCCATGAGGGATGCGTGGTCAAGGTTGACCAACTCACTTACCATGATCCAAATGCCCCCGCAGCACCCGAAAATGTTCTCCCCATGGTTGAACAACCTGTTTCGGTTGCCACCACCTCATTCGTTTCCTCTATGGGGCCCGGAGTTTACTCAGACACACCAATGACCTCGACCTTCCCGTCTATTCCACCCCCGTCGCCTACCACTAAAGTGTCCAACCTATGTACCCTGTCCCATAACACGCGAACTCCTAATAATCAAACCCCTTTGTTGCCTAAACCCCCTTTGGTACCTAGTCACATTGGTGCTACACCCATCCATACCATTCCATTCCTCTTTCCTCCCTCAGGAGTGGCTAGTGCCCCAGTCATGGCTACCCTTAGCCTCCCGGGTTTAACATTAGGATTACCCATTTGGTATCTTTCACCTCCCGTTCCCCGACCGACACCAAATGTCGTCCTGCAACCAGTACAACCAATTGTCACCACTAGTCAACCACCTCCTGGTATCGCTACCCCGTCATCTTCCAAGAACCCCCCCCCTCCTCTTAAAAAACCCACTGGGGGCAGAGGCCCCCAACCTTATACTGCTATCCCACCTCCTAAGACATTCAAAAACCCCGCTGTGTTTCGTGCTCCTTCCAAATGCGCGTTATGCGACGAGTTGGGCCATGCGACTCACCTTTGTCCTCAGTTACCGGCATTACAGAAATACATGAAAATGCTTGACGACAACCCCACTATCCCGGTTGTCCATCTAGATTCAACCCCTAATCCTCGCGACAAATCCCTGCGCACTAACCACTCCTGTGCCCTATGCGATGTTTACAGGCATTACTCCCATCACTGTCCCGATCTCCCCGAGTACAGAATAGCTCTCTTTGAGATGAACAACCCGGATCTTGAGACGACACCCCTCACCATTCAGGAAATCCATTCCCCGGTCTTTTCCCCTTCTGGAGAGGTCAATACCACTCTCTTTGAGATGAACCACCTAGATCTTGAGACGTCACCCCTCACCATTACGGAAATCCATTTCCCGGTCTCTCCCACTTCCGGAGAGATCAATACCACTCTCTTCGAGATAAACAATCTGGATCTTGAGACCGCAACACTCACCGTTGAGGAAATCCACCCCCCGATATATTCCTATTCCGAAGAGGTTAATACCATTTATATGATCTCTTCCGTCACTACTCCCTCGTCAACCGACTTGATGACACAGACATTCTGTACTAATGAGGAGATCCTCGAGGCTCTCACTGCCCCAGATTATCCCTGGGATGACATGCACCACCGTTCCTACTTCCTCCCAGATGAACCCTCCTCTAACACTGCTCCTCAATTTGCAATTGAATCCAAAGACTTCCTTCCCCCCAAGGTCGACTGGTTCAAGGACCCTATTCCTGCTCCCGACGCCTTCGAAGAGGGTAACATGGCCAACATCTCACCTGTCATCCAAATTGATATCGCTACCCCCGGAGGCACCCCCGAACTCATCGCTTTAGGAGCATATTGCACTGAGCAGGAGATTGAGGAATACAAAACACTCTTCAAAGAATTCTGTGATGTCTTTGCCTGGTCCTATACCGAAATGCCTGGTCTTGACCCTACCATTATAGAGCACCACATTGACACATGGCCTGATGTACCCCCCGTTCGTTAGAAACAGCGTCCCATTCATCCCTCAAAACTCCCACCTATCAAAACAGAGATTGAGAAACTTCGCACGGCAGGATTCATTTATCCTATTGCCTATACCACCTGGGTTTCAAACCCTGTTCCTGTCAATAAGAAACAAGGCACCCTTAGAGTATGCACTGACTTCCAAGACTTAAACCGCGCCTGTCCCAAAGACAATTTCCCTACGCCATTTATTGACCAGCTCATTGATGCGTGTGTAGGGCATGAAGTTCTCTCATTCATGGACGGTTTTTCCAGATACAATCAGATCCAAATCCGAAAGGAAGACCAGTACAAAACCGCTTTTACTACCCCATGGGGCACCTTTGCCTATCGCGTCATGTCTTTTGGCCTCAAAAATGCTAGTGCCACGTTCCAGCGGGCCATGACCTATTTCTTTCATGATCTGGTCCATATCCTGCTTGTCTACCTTGATGACCTTACAGCTCGTTCCCGAAAATGATCAGATCACCTTAATGACCTTCAGCAAGTTTTTCTGCGTTGTTGAAAATATCAGATCCGCTTGAACCCGCACAAATGCGTCTTTTGCGTTCCGGTAGGCCGTTTGTTAGGTTTCATTATTTCCCAGAAAGGAATTACTGTTGATCCCCTGAAAGTCCAAGCCATCTTAGACCTTCTCTCTCCTCAAACGCTCCAGCAACTCCAAAGTCTGCAAGGGCGATCCAATTTTCTTCGACGTTTCGTTCCCGATTTCGCCACCACCGTTCATGGTTTCTTGCATTTGCTTTGTACCCACATACCCTTCATCTGGGACGAGCAAGCAGAAGCTACATTCGAAGCCCTCAAGAAAGCTCTCACACAAGCCCCCTTGATCTCCCCTCCGGATTTCTCTCACGACTTCATCCTCTATGTCTCGACATCCGAACATGCTGTATCCGGAGTCTTGGTTCAAGAAGACACCTCACGCCAAGAGCATGTCATTTACTACGTCATCCATACCTTGTCCGGCCCACCCCTACGTTACCCATATGAGGAGAAACTAGCCCTAGCAGTAGTATTTTCCGCCCAAAAATTGCGACACTACATTTTACTTAGTCATACCACAGTCGTCGCCGACTCTAACCCCATGGTCTATCTCTTAAACCGGCGTCTCCTGCAAGGTCGTGTCGCTAAATGGGTCATTATTCTCCAAGAATATGACCTCACCTTCCGCACACCTAAGAGCACTAAATCCCTGGCACTCGCCCAGCTCATCACGGATCTCCCTTCCTTCATCCCGGCCCCACCTATCTCCGAGGAGTTACCCGATAATCACTTGTTTACTATCTCGTCCGATGACCCGTGGTACGGTGATATCTTGTTATACCTACACACGCAAAAGTTCTGACCCACCGTCACTCGTAATGGACGTCGTCGTATCCGTCACCAGGCCTCTCGCTACCTCCTCATAGGAGATGTCCTTTACCAGCAAGGAGTCGACACAATTATTCGTCGTTGCCTTACACACGAGGAAGCTGAACAAGTCCTTAATGACTGCCATAGCGGTGCCTGCGGCGGCCATTTCTCAGGGATGGCCACTTCCCAAAAGGTCATCCGCGCCGGATACTTCTGGCCCACACTTTTCACTGACTGCATCACTGCGGTCAAGCATTGCCATAACTGCCAACTTTTTGCCCCCAAGGCCCGAACACCACCTGCTCCATTACACCCAGTCGTCACCATTGGTCTCTTTTGCAAGTGGGCCACCGACTTCATGGAGTGTATACCCCCATCTGCTAATGGCCATAAGCACATCGTTGTCGCCGTTGATTACTTCACCAAATGGGCGGAAGCCATGCCCACCTTCAACTGTACCGCTGAAACTGCTGCCCGTTTCTTTTTTAACCATGTTATCACTCAATTCGGGGTCCCTAAATAGTTAGTCTCAGACCATGGAACACACTTTGAAGATTCCATTATCCACCTTCCTCAAATTCCAACACCAGTTTTCCTCGGCTTACTACCCTCAAGGGAACGGTCAAGTCAAAGCTGTTAACAAAATCCTCAAAACCATACTCCAACGCACTGTTGATTGGCATAAGTCCAATTGGCACCATATGCTATTCCTTGCTTTATGGGCTTACCGCACTTCCACCAAGACCGCCACCGGTTTTACCCCATTTCATCTAGTTCACGGTGTAGAGTCTGTCCTCCCCATCGAGTGTCAGATTCCTGCCTTACACATCACCATTGAGCTTCTCCCCGATACCTCCCCCCTTGAGCACCGTCTGTTATCCCTCAAACAAGCCGATGAAGATCGTCGTGCCACTCTCCAAAACATCGAGGCTGCCAAAATCTGCTCCCAAGCCAATTATGACAAACATGTTCACCCTCAAACTTTCCACGAAGGGGACCTCGTCCTCGCCTATGACCAAGCCAACGACAAAAACAGTAAAGGAAAGTTCGAATCCATGTGGCAAGGCCCTTACATTGTGTAGACTTGCCTAGGTAAGGGGGCATACGTTTTAGCCAACTCTGAAGGCCACCCTTTACGCAACCCTCGTAATGGGTTGTACCTTAAACGTTTTTACCCATAACTGAAGCCGCGACCTCATTGGTCCTCATTGTAAAGTTTGCTCTCCCTTTTTTTTTCCCTTTTTTACCATAATCTCACATTCATCGTCTTTGCATGACCATAGATGGACCATCTTCCACCTCGTTACATTGGCTTCGCTGATGGGGCAAGCCGCTGGTCTCCCAACCTGGCTTCTGCAGCATGGGTCTTATACTCCTCTTCCAACGAACTGATTCACCTTGACGGAATATGTATAGGCGCTACTACCAATAACCAGGCAGAATATGATGTTGTGACCGGTCTCCTGACTGCTGCCCTCCAGATGGGTATATGTCACCTACATGTGTTCTTGGACTCCTAGCTACTTGTCTCCCAGCTCAACAACTGCTACCAGGTGCGCGATCCTTGCTTATTTAGAAAATTCCTGCGTACAAAACAACTTAGCCGACAGTTTGAATCCATCACATTCACACATGTCCCAAGAGCTCAAAATAGTGTCGCAGATCAAATGGCCAATAACATCCTAGATTGGCATATCAATCACACCATATAAACATCTGCATCATGCATCATAGCATCTCATCCAACTATATCAAAAACCAAAAAGACTACATTGCATCAACATTTAAATCCATGAACATAAACCATAAAACCACATTTGCATCCATAGGGGCATCCACGTGCCTAGTCATACATAAACCATGTCACATGACATAAAATTCACAAGGGGCATCCACGTGCCAACATCCTAGACTACTTGCATCCACGTGCAACACATACATATAACACATCATCAAGCGCATCCACGTGCGTACAAATGGTAAAACATCATAAAGAAAAAGTGCATCCATGTGCATAAATATATATATATCAAAAATATACATGAGCTATACATGTCCTGAGTACCCCTGTACTCAGCTATACAAAAAAATGTATGTACAATCCTAAAGCCTCATCAGGTACAGGCCGTAGCTACAAAAAATAGGGGGGAGTCCCCTACACCCCCTAATGGGATTCGTACCTGGAATCACTGTCAGTATCTGCCACCTATGACTCCTCCTCCGGCAAGTCAACATCCCGTCTGGGCCCCTATGCCCGTGCCCTGTCCGCCAATAGGGCCACCCGGATCGCGATCGCTCTAAAATCCCGGGGCGCCCCCAAACAATCCTGGACCACAGCCGGATCCAGGTCCCGCCATCTTGCGTCAGTCACTCCCACCAGCAACCGATCCAGAAGACTCTAGTGTCCTCTCTGCATCTGGACGACGCACCTCCCCCCACCCAGGCAACGCAGGAATGCCCACAGTCCCTCTGTGCGCCACTTGTCCTACCGGTGGCCTCGGACCCACATCTGCAAAACACCATTTTTTCAGTTACCATTTATCAACAACATATCATATACATAAAACTAGACAATGCAATCAAAGAATACATACCGTCTGGCCCCCATGCTTGTCCTAGTGGCCGTGGAGCATCCGGGTCTCCTGTGAATTCCATATCCCTGTATGGATAGTCCTCCAGCGTTAGTGGTAGCTGGAGCCACTGCAAGTACAACTCCTGCGTGAAATATCGCCCTACGTCCCCGCCACAACGGCGGTGCATCATCTCTCCCCACTGCACCATCTGAGGCTCCCTCAAGCCTCCTGCTCTGACCGGCACCCGCGGCCGCAGTGTGGGGACCCTCTCCATAAAGAAGGCACACAAAAAGGAACCATAACAAAATCCCTTACCAGACTCCTTCGCCGCGGTCAGCTGTCGCTGCACGCAGGTCAGGAACATCTGGCCCCATGCAAAATAGGTCCCGGCCAGTACACGCTCTACAAGCTGCATCTGACCCCCAGACACCTTCTCAGGTGACTGGGACCCCAAAATACGAACCACACAAGCCGCCATCACCTGTACTGCTGGCTCCCGCAGATCCCTCACCAAGAGTGCATTCCGATGCACCCGAGCCTCCGGCCGACAAAACCGCTCCACCATATCATCCATATCCAGATCCGCAGACACCCGCGGCTGAGTATCTGCTACCCTCCCCAGACAGGGCAACCCCGTCAAGAAATAAACATCAGTGAGGGTGAGATCCACCCTCTCCCCCTGCACTCGAAACGCCAGTATCTGTGGATCCCAGAATCCGACCAACCGGTTCAGTACTAATCCTGCTGACCACATCATAGGGACCTCTGCGAAATTCAGCAGTCCGAAGATTCCTAGCAGTGACCGCACCCGATGATCCTCTCGAACCACTGTCACTATCTCGTATGGGACCTCTCGCTCCCTCCATGGCACCTGCAGCATCCTGTCAATCACACAACGAAGTCTCATCAGGCTCACGTCAAGATAATGGACCTTCCCACCCATCCAAACAAAAACCAAAACAGCCCGGTCCCCGACCGTGGCTATCAAGCCTACAGCCGTGGTCCACGACCGCGGCTGTCCCGGCCTGAACTCGCAGTCTGCGACCGCGGTTTAGACACCCTAACCCACGATCCACCCACGTGGACCATACAAAACAACCCCTAGAAACCACTACCCGCCCCCCAAACCCAAAAACAATGCAGGTGTAAGTTTGACGGCCTACCTGTCTCTCCCGAATCGGACGTCGGCCGGTCGGATCGTCCAGTAATGACACGTCAGCTCTGGTCCACTATGCTCACGAATCAACATCCACTAGTCAAATGACACATGTCATGTTGGGCCCACTTACTATTTATAGTCCGTTGACTTTTCTCTCGTTTAGCCATTCTGAACCCATACGGAGTCCATTTTTATAACCGTTTACACCCTTGGAATCAGCACAACGAGACCATCCCGATGGTCACCTCGTTGCATTATTTTCTCTATGTCATTTTTTACCCATTTTTTCAGACACCGCTAGTCGTCTCGGTTTACGCGCCACTTCGGGCGTTCTCCGTTTTTCACACCTTTTATATCGCCGGATTCATTTTTCCGAGCTCGTGATGATGCTTGAGATCATTTCTTGCTCTCACTTGGTACAATTTCAACATTACGTCCCTACACCTTGCCACATCGGCCGTCATCAGATTATTTCACACTTTTTACATGAGCCATCCACTCCTGTCATACTGCAAATATTTCGTTATTTTGCCACCATTCATTCACCTCGCAAGGAGGCCCATCAGTGTTCCCACCACCCTCAGTCTTGGTCATCATAAATATTCCTTGATTGAACACTTCCTCCTTTCCTGTCCATTGATTCAGAGTCTTCTTACTTGCTTTCAGACTCCTTAAAATTGAAAGAAACCACGAGCATGCACTGTCCTGGGCTCGTAAAATCCACACGATAGTATCATTCCATTTCTTCAGAGTCTTCTTATTTGCTTTCAGACTCCTTAACATTGAAAGCAACCACGAGCATGCACTGTCATGGGCTCGTAAAATCCACACGACAGTATCATTCCATTACTTCAGAGTCTTCTTATTGCTTTCAGACTCCTTAAATTGAAAGTGGCCACAAGCATGAACTGTCGTGGGCTTGTCAAATCCACCCGACAGTACCATTTTGTATACATACTTCTTCTAGTTCCATAACCCATGAAGAAGTCCCCCCATGCCTCTTGGCGCTATGATCGATCCCTCGGCAGCACCCTCAATCAGGTCGCCTTTGTTCAAAGTATTCTGCAATCTCCTACCATTGTACCACCGCTCGAGTCTCCCTCAGCCCAAGTCACCCTCAGATCCCATACAGCTATGATCCCTTTACCACCAGTCAGTTTTATATGCTGCCCGATCATCCCCGCCATCATACTCTGAACAAAGGAAGTTTGAGCCCACCCACTATACTTGCCCAGTTATTCCCCCCAGTTTATCACTCCTGCCATCAGTACTATCACAGTTCGGTTTTTTCACCTCGCGCTCCTGTCAAGGAAACATCATTGCCTTGATAGTTGCAGGTCTCCCTCTGTCGACGACAACCCCTATATTCCAAAGGATAAACCCAGAGGCCCCTACGTCTTGGACCCATCACCATCTATGGTGAGTTCCTACAAACCGCTTTGGGAGGAATCATCATTGCCTCTCCGAATGGTTGTTTCTCACATGCTCAACTTCAGCACCTTGATCGCATCGTTGAGAATCACGCAGGATTCATATCCGTTCCATTATTTGTCGAAGACCCCGGACCTCCCCCGACTCTAGCACATTGGTGAGTCACTTCAGAACAGCCAGTTTTATGTTCCTGTGGATGTTTGGGCTACGCTGGCGATTGTATTCAGAAGCCATCCAGTTCCATGCTTCCTCGAGTACCCAGTTCAGTTCCAGATCAGTGTACCATTGCAAGTATGACCGTTGTCATTTTGATCTAGTAGCTCATTAGTTCCTCTTGGAACCACATTCAGTAGCACTGCGGTCATTCCAGTGCATCAGTTGTTCAGCTCAGACATGGTCAGCCCAGCAGTATGTTCCAGATTTGTGTCCCTTCTGGACCACAGTGGCTTGCTATATATCCTACAGGTCCCTCTTATCGGGCCTCACAGTTATTTTTATGTATCTTGATATGAGCATGGGAATGCCCGCCTTGTCCAGATTATCAGATGATCCCTCATCCATTATTGAGGTTATGTACTTTTCAGTCCTTGCAGTTGGTTCGAGATCATTGTTCCGGGCTTCCGTTGATTCCTTCTCTTCTCCATACCCCAAAAAAAATGAATATGACTTTTGATGTCCATCGGCCATACGATGAGCTCCTGCCCTCGCACATTAGGGGGCAATCTGTTAACACCCAAAAAGGGTTCACTACCTCATCTACCCCATTACATGGCTCATTTGTCCATTTTCCCACCATATTTCCATCAAAAACCCATAAAACCCTCTTTTCCTCTAAAAATATCCAAAATTCCTCCAAAAAAGAAAAAAGCTCCAAAAAGGAAAGAAAAAATATAAAATAATGAGGAAAATATGGAAAAAACCCTAAACAGCTGAAACCCTAACCCTAAAACCGCATGGTTTCCAACTATAAATAAGTGATGGAGACCCCTTATTTCATATCCACAATCACAAGTATCCTGCCTCTGCCAAAATTGCTCTTGAAACCCTAGCTCACCATCGAGCTACTTTCACCATTGAGAGCTCCTTTTGGCCTATTTCCACCATCGGAGAAAGAGAAGAAGCAGCTTGAAGCTCGGAGCCACCGACTTGGACCAGCGCAAAGGGCTTCACCAACCTTCACATTGAAGGTCAGATCAATAAAAAATCATTATTTACTTTTTACTATTTTGTTTCATGAACATGTTTAGATTTAGTTTTTATTTCAATTATAGTTTTTAATTCACATATCATTGAACTGCTACTAAGGAATCCATTGTCCTTAGTAGGTGCTCATTCTCACAAGCTAGGGTGAAAACCCTAGCAACAAAGGGTTTGAGAGCCATACTACCATTAGACCCTTCTCAGGGAGAAAGATATACAGAGCCAGTCAGAGAGGGAGATCAGGATATTCTGGATCACATCTACAATATCACAGCCAAGGAAGAAGATTATGTCGAACCTTCTGCTGAAGGCATAATGGACTGGCAGTGTGATAGCTCCTGCATGTCTGACTCAGATGATGGTTTAGAGAATTGGCAGAACCGACTATATGAGCTGAATGGACATCGATGTGCATTAATTACCAAATCTCTCAGATGCCTTAGTGCAGAGACAAGAGCTTTGCCTACCTATGAGGGGTTGATAGACCCAGGGGAACTTATTATGTAGTTTGCAAAACAAGCACCAGAGTTACAAAGAAGACAGGCTCCGAAAGTAGCATTAAGAGCTACAGCAGCTGGATGGTGGAATGGCCACAAGAGCTATATTCACAGTTGGGAGGATTGTCAGAAATCCCTTTGCCCAAAATTCACCAATCAACCTCAAGAGGTGCGACACAAGTTTAATGTGCAGAATAGTTCTCAAAAACACTTCAAGCAATGTTATGCAGCATGGGAGCATGTACCTTGCCGAGAATGGGTGCATAGGTTCGTGCATACTTTGGAACCAATAGCAAAGAACTGGTATACGGAGGTCAAACTTTGACATAATACAGCTATCCGGTTGATCTATAATAAGGAACTTGATGACCAAGACAAGGATGAGTACCAAACTGATGAGCATAACCAAGGAGATAGTGCACCAAACCTAACAGCCCTGTCACAGGTATTTCTAGGGTGCGCCAAAGGTCAATACTATGCCAAGAAGGTCTATTATGATGAAGCTAAGATAGTGATGTTGCAGAAGCACAAAAATATGGTGAAGCTTAAAACCCGACCGTTGAAAACCGGCCGAACTGGCGGCGTTAGCACTTTAAGAGCCTTAATTGCCGGTATGTATGAGATTTTGGGAAATCCAAGGTCATGCGGACAGCATCTCTATCAGATTTGGTGCCTTCAATGCACAGTTATGACAGATTTGATTGCTGGAGTGTATAAGAAGACACTCAGGTCAGGGGAAATCGCATTACATATTTCTTTGCGTTTTATAAGTAAACCCATGATCGACGAGTGAGAGATTCAGAAGTTAGTGAGAAAATTCAAATAGGGGGGGTCTACCGGATCTTTTCCACTCCCCACCTGCCTCTACAGCCCGTGAAGAAGCTCACCCAACCCTGCCTCGGCCGATGCAGACACGGTCCACCAGAAGAAAATTTAAGCCTAAAGTGTGTTCTAAGCGAAACAAAGACCGACACAAGCAATCAAGGCAAACATCCGAGGATCCTGGAATGGATCCGTTGGGGTCAATAGAAATCCCAAGTGAAGGAGAGGAGAATATTGCACTACAACGACCACCATATGTTCCGCCTCTTCGACCAGGAGTTAAACTACCTCGGCGGAATAAGAAGTTCACAACACACACCCCTTCACTGCCCTCTGGTGTGCAGTTGGTTGGGATCATGACAGGAAAGATCGACTGGCTTAAGTACGCCGACCATGATACAAGCGATCATGGCAAGTTTCCATAGTTCACCCCAGGAAAGTATTTGCACTTGGTCAAGTACAATGAGTCCGGGGTGACATTGTTAGAAGTAAAACGGTGGGCTGTAGGCTTGGATCAAGCTGGTCTGCTGAAGATGCTTGATGTTCCCCATTTTGGTCGAGGCACATAGGTGACCGTAGTGTTCAAGTAGCTACTAGCCCTAGTTCATGACGGCCACCTATGGATAGGAGATAAGAAAATTCCTATCAATGGAGAGCTCATTTAGAGGATCACTGGCTTACCGATAGCAGGGCCTGATCCGGGGACCGAATTTCCCTCGAAGCACGACGATACAAAGCTCGCACAAACTATGAAGGAGCGCTTCGGCCTGACGAAGGGAAAACGTGGGTATCACACATCCACGATTAAGGAAGATCACATTCGCTTCGCAGCTGAGCTCCTAGCATGCAAAGTCATACGGAAGTGCAGACCAATTGAAGTTCCTTCCCTGGTTATCTGAATTGCTATGAACTGCACCAAAGGATACAACTACAACTGGCCAGCATATCTTGCGAAGGAATTCCTGGAAGACGCTTGCAACGCGCAGGAGAAAGGTAGGCCCTTCCATTACTCATGGTTGCTCATCCTCATCGCACTGATAGGATGGAAAGAACCTACTGAGGCACAGTTTCCTGATGCACCACAGCACATGTCTAGCGCAACCAGGTACGCATCACTATGGGTTTCACAGGATAAGGTACACCAATAGATGACAAATTATGTATTTGCCTTTTACATGATGGAAATCCAGTATGAGATCGTAAAAACCCCACGGCTCAGTAATGAGTTATTCTCTCACTATGACGGCACAACCACCTTCAGCGTCGACATGCACTATACTTATATCCAGGCTCGCGTAGATCAAACGCACCAATGGTTCAAGCTACCATATGTAGTCACTGAGGGTGATATCCGGGCAGTAGTTCAGCACTGGCCGACGGAATGGTTAAAATATGTAGGAAAAAAACCTACCATTCCAGTACCCCCAGTTATCAATATCGGCGCAGGCACTAGTCAGACACTGTGGCAAGACCCAATAGAGGACATCAAAGACCTGAGTGAGTCGCAGCAGAACGAAGATGACCAGGCTGGAGATGGTGGTGATGAAGAAGAGGACGAGGAGTCAAGCAAAATGATATCAGATCTGAATCAATCAGCTAAGCGCAAGACATTAGGGGGAGACGAGGTAACCAAGTCTCAGCCCCACAAGAAAACAAAGGCATCAAAGGATAAAAATATTGACGAAGAATTCACTGTGTAAATGGACGAGCTTGATCAGGCTCTGGAAAATTCTACCCAAGCATAACTAACAAGTGGGCCCAGTTCACAGATGTGCAGCTTGCTGCACTCAAGGGTGTCGCCAACAGGGTCTCAGAACTGAAAGAGTTAGCAACAAAACCAGCAATCAGTACCACGGCAAGTAGTACCCCAGTAAGTGCGCAGCCCAACCTAAGGCAATGGCTAGCTCGAGAAAACAAGGGCCAAGTATCCACCACTGCCCTCATCATCACTGATGCAGCATCCTGGGCAGAGATGAGTATGACAGTAGGAATTGATTATACCAAAATTTCCATGATGGAACTACATCTTTTCCAGTCAGCTATTGCACAGGAAATCCAAGCTCGAGACCACTATTCCCAAAAACAGTTGGCCGATACCAGGAAGCAGAATGATAGCCTCGCAGTACAGCTGGAAGCAGCAGAGCAACGAAAGAGGGACGCAGAACGAAAGCAGATTACATTGGTCCTAGTTTTAGATGAAGCATTTCGAAGTCTTCCTGACTTCGATGTACAGCTGGTAGAGGAGCCAGAACAAAGACTAGTCCAGTTGAAAGACTATGCGCAGCAATCCCGCAGTGAAATTGAAAAGCTCAAGGCATATCGCGGAGCTCCAACTTCGCATCCTGCCGGAGAGTCCACCCGAGGTCCACGGATAGCGTTGTAAGGACATTCAGGCTTCAGCAGCTAAGATATCAGATAATATGAGCAGCACGTCAAAGCTTCTAGAATACAGCATCGATGCATGGGCGAACTTACAGAACCACCCAGACGTAGAAAAAGTACAAGAAACCATTAAGCAGCGGCAGGAAGAATTAGATACGGTCAGAGGAGAAATTAAAACGCTGCCTCCTATGGAGAAGATGGCTAAGGTAAAGCAAAGTAAGGAACTCCAGCAGGAAATTGAGTCTTATAGGGCGAAGGTAACACTACTGGAAAATACGCTACAGCCGCTTGTCGAGGAAGCATTGGACTTGAGCAATACTGTGGAAAGTCAGCTCAAAGTTTTGAAGTCCTACGATACCTTCGCGCAGGAGAAAGCTAATGAAGGATCATCGACAACATTGCAGGAGTTGGTGGAAAAGGAGAAAGTAGCCAACGACATTATACATGACCTCAATAGCCAGTTCAAGACCCTCACAAAGAATATTCTCCCACCAGAAGAGTAGCAGAGTGACCCGGGACGAGCCACAAGTGAGTCTTAGGGGCCTGTTGGGACTCCGACCCTTAGGGTCTTTAGTTTTGGTAACTCCGTGGGTTTTGTTTGTAAGTGGAGTTACGTTTCAAAATAGTCGTAGGGGTGTCAGGGTTGGGTCGAAGCCCCCTTTTGTATTCAACCCATGGTTTAAGTCTAGGGTTAGGGTTTTGGGCGCCCATGGTTTAAGTCCAGGGTTTTGTAACAGTGCGTTGTATAAATAGGCACTTATGTAATGAAGTAGGGTTAGGTATTTAATGATTATCATATGATGCTATTGTACTGCAAAGCTAAGAGACTGTGCAAGGGTTTTGGAAGGAAAGGTTGAGTCCCAGCTGTGTGCGTGGACGACTTCTGCAGTTGTGTGCGTAGAGGGTTTTGTAAGAGATTAGAAGATCTGCAGCTGTGTGCGCAGAGGCCTGCTGCTATGTGCACAGCTTTGAGGACTTGAAGAGATCTGTAGCTGAGTGCATAGATCAAAACTGTGGTTTTGTAAAGAGATAAATAAACACAGTTCTGTGGACATAACCCCTACACTGGGGGTGAACCACGTTACATCTAGTGTCATGGTTCTTGTGTTATTGTGTTATTTCTGTTATGTTCTTTTATGCATTAATAACTATAAATCTGATAAGTAAGATCACTGCTAATAAATAGCTTCGCTGTGAATTCCCAGTAAAGGGTTAAGCAAGTAATAGTTTTTTATCTATCTACGAAGATTATATATATGAATGTCAAAGCTCTATGTTAATTGATTATAATCTACTAAAGGCTAAAGGTACAGTAATATCCCTCTTCTGCTTGCAGAAACCTAATTCTGCGGCACCCCATAGCTGTTTTGGGTGAGACTGTAGCCTATTCGCAGGCTGCTGCCGAAAGGGCCAACACTGTGGGTCTTTTGTTGGTGAGAAGTAATTGGTAAAACCCGGGTCTGCCCTTTAGCCCAACAAGGATACTTCAGAACAAATTACTCTCACCATATCTTGCAAGCATTGGTTGGAATTAGAACTCCTCAAACTCTCAAGATAGAAGGATACATAAAAGAGAAGAAGGTAACAATGTTGATTGATTCTGGTAGTACTCATAATTTCATTCACTATAAATTAGCCAAAGTTCTTAATTGCTTTGTTTATTTAGCACCATAATTTCAAGTAATGATTGCAGATGGAGGAACTATAAATTGCCTAGGGAAATGCAATAATATCAATCTGGCTATGGGGGAATATGTATGGAATAGTCCAATGATTTCTATCCCAATGGGTGGTGTTGATGTTGTCTTGGTTTTCCAATGCTTACAATCATTAGGAACAGTTGCTTTTAATTTTCAAAAACTTTTCATGAAATTTTCATGGGAAGGTAAAGAATATGAGTTAAATGGTATCACATGAAAACCAAGCAAGGTGATAAGCTCTAATGGTATAAAAAATTTGTTAAAAAAGGGACATCAAGGTATAGTTACACAATTATGCTCATTAGATGTTCAAACCTCAAAGTTCCCTATCTCTCCAGATCTCCAAAGGGTCATTAATAAGCATTCCAAGGTATTTGAAGATATTCCCAAAGGTCTTCCACCTATTCGTGACTTTGATCATGATATCTACTTAATTCCAGGAATTTTTCCCCCTAACATTAGACCTTACCGATATCCCTATATCCAAAAGAGTGAAATTGAGCATATGGTGGCCGGAATGTTAAAGGATGGCATAATTAGGCCTAGCCAAAGTTCTTACTCTGCACCAGTGGTAATGGTATGCAATCCATATGGATCATGGCATATGTGTCCTAATTATAGAGAGCTCAACAACATCACCATTAAATATAATTTTCCCATTCTCGTCATTGATGAATTGTTAGACAGATTGCATGGAGTAGTTGTCTTCGCAAAGTTGGATCTTCGTTCCAAGTATCATTTGATTTGAATGAAGGATGAAGACATGATCACCAAAACAACATTCAGAACTCATGAAGGTCACTATGAATTTTTGGTCATGCCATTTGGTCTAACAAATGCACCTTCCACATTTCAAGGTTTGATGAATTCTTTTTTCAAGCCTTTCCTTAGAAAAGTTTTGTTGGTATTCTTTGATGATATACTAATCTATAGCAAGTATTGGGAAGAACATGTTCAACACATTGACAGGGTACTACAACTAATAAAGGATAAAGAACTGTATGCAATACCCTCAAAATGTTTCTTTGGGATAAAGGAGGTAGAGTATTTGGGTCATATTGTATCTCATGAAGGTGTTAAGGTTTACCCTAAAAAAATTAAATCCATGATGGACCGGCTGATTCCCAAAACCCTGAAGAATCTTCGAGCATTCTTAGGTCTGTCAGGGTACTACCGCAAGCTTGTTTGGAACTATGGAAGAATAGCAAATCCTCTAACATCATTACTGAAGAAAGAGGCATTTTCTTGGACTCCTGAGGAAACTCAAGCCTTTCAACAACTCAAAGAGGCCATGTGTAAAAATCATGTTTTGGCGACACCAGACTTCACAAAAACCTTTATTGTGGGATGTGATGCTTTAGGAAATGGAATTGGAGATGTATTAATGCAAGTAGGACACCCTATTTCCTTCACAAGTCATCCAATCAATGGAATGAACTTAAAAAATCCCATTTATGAGAAGAAAATGTTGGAAACACTACATGCCTTTAAGAAATGGAGCCCCTACCTTATAGGGAGACATTTCAAGGTTAAAACTGATCATGATAGCCTTAAATAATTCTTGGAACAAACACTATCTTCAGAAGAGAAACACAATGGGTAACAAAGATGTTAGGTTATGACTTTGAAATAATCTACAAAAAGGGGAAGCAAAATGTTTTTGTAGATGCACTCTCTAGGGAATATGAGGATGTTGAAGAATTACTCTATGTTATTTCGATCATCCAACCAGATTGGATAGCCGAAACAATGGACGAATGGAAAAAAGACGAAAAAATATGGACATTTATTCAAAAGCTGTAGCAGGATCCCAGTGCCTCTAATACATTTAGATGGAAATATGACTTGCTATGGTACAAGGATCGCTTATATCTTTGTAAGAGTTCCTAGCTCAAGAAAAAGGAAATTTCTAAATTCCACTCTTCACTAATAGGAGGGCACTCAGGTTTCTTAAAAACCTACCACAGGGTAAAGAAATATTTTTTTTGGGATGGCCTTAAAATGAATGTTCAAAAATTTGTGGCAAAATGTTTGGTTTTCCTACAAAATAAAGTAGAAACAATTAAGACTGCTGGTCTCCTACAACCACTTTCCATTCCAAGCCAAAGGTGGACAGAGGTCTCGATTTATTTTATCACAGGTTTACCAAAGTCTGAAGGAAAGAGTGTCATCATGGTGGTTGTTGATAGACTTACTAAATATGCACACTTATGTGCACTATCTCACCCCTTCAAAGCAAGCACGATCACCAATTCTTTTATGGAGACAGTACAAAAACTACATATTACTCCAAATATTATACTAACTGACAAGGATCCCATTTTTTTGGAAATTTTTGGACTGAATTATTTTCTTGTTTGGGTACTCAATTGGCTCATAGCTCATCTTATCACCCTCAATTTGACGGAAAAATAGAGATAGTAAACAACTATTTGGAATGGCATCTTCGATGTTTTTTAGCTGATAAACAAATAGAATGGGTCAAGTGGTTACGCTTGGCGGAATGGTGGTATAATACTTCCTTCCATACATAATTAAAACTTAACCCATTTATGGCACTATATGGCTACCATCCACCATCCATCACATCTTCACTAAGAGACTCTAAGGTTCAAGCAGTGGAATTCCACATGGAGCATCAACAACAAGTTCTTTAACTCTTAAAGGACAACCTGAATCTAGCACAAAATCAAATCAAACAACAAGAAGATCAAAACCGTAGTGAATATATCTTTAATGTTGGGGATTGAGTGTTTTTAATACTACAACCATACAATTAGATGTCTCTGAAGAACACCAAGAAGGATAATAAATTATCAACTAAATACTACAGTCCCTATAAGGTGTTACAAAAGATTGGTAGTATGTCCTACAACTTGGAACTACTTGCATCTTCACAAGTCCATCTAATTTTCCATGTTTCTTGTTTAAAGAAGGTAATCAATGAAAAGCTACCAGTTCAAACGATGTTACCAAGACTTGATGAGGAAGGAAAAATCATCTTGGAGCTTGAATAAATTACTGAAATACGAAGTAGATGGCTTCGAAATCGATCAATTTCAGAGTATCTCATTAAATGGAAGATATTACCTGTAGAAGATTCAATATGGGAAGATGAGTCCTTTATAAAGCAGCATCTAGAACTACTTTAGTGTTGAGAACAACAGTTTTTGAAGGGGAGGGGCATGTTAAGCCCTTATTGATGACACCTTACACCATATAGTGTGGAACATTACTCCCTATATTGTGGTCCATTACATACTATTTGTGTAGGATTGGGTCTATTAGTGTGTTTATTAGTTGTTATTGTACACCTTTATCTCCTATATATAGGAAGGATATATTCTCATTTTAGTCATCATAGTATCTTATCTTGTTTTGTGTACTCAGTACATTGTGTAAGGAGGTTCCTCCCTCTAAGAAGATTAATATTTATCTCTGTTATTCATTTTTTAGGCGTGGATTACTCTCTTATTGTCTATTTCTGCTCTTTTTATGCTATATCTAGGACTTTGTTGCATAAAAGAAAGGGAATGAGAGTGGATATTGTAGCCTTTGGGAAGGTGGGAGAGAGGTTGTTGAGGGTTCAAGGAGGAGGGTGAGGCCCTTAGGTAGTAGGTCGAGGGTGAAAATTAAAGGGTTGAGGGGTGAGGAAAGCGAAGCAGAGGAGGGTGAGGAAGAAGGAAGGAAAAATGAGGGAGAAGAACAGGGAAAAAAGGGAGACGTTAGGGAAAAATTAGGTATGTTTAGAGTTTATGCAACCTACACTAACCTACAACTAACCCTATATAACATGCACATGAAAAATACTAACCCTATGTGCTAGGTTTTGGAAAGAAATAGGTATTTGGGACACGGGGAGAAAAACCCTACCCTAACCTAGGGCATCTAAGGAGTCACTAACCTACCTCTAGAGAAGCTTAACCTAGGTTTTACGAATAACCCTAAAGTCCTAAGGTTCTAGCCCTAGAAGGACGAACTAGACTACATTTTGTTCTAAAGAGTTAGATAGAAGCATGGGGAATACATATGATGCATCATCTAATATAGTTTCTAAAGGCATTAATAATGGATTATACAAAACAACTGGCCAAGATCCATCTAGCTAACATTCCTAATTTTTATCAAATTCTAAATGAAACCAAATTCTTTGAGCTATAGAACATTATGAACTAATTTGAAAAAAATAGAGAACAAATGATCAAATAAGGAGACTGAAAATGAAATTCAAAGAAAGGTGAGATTCATAATAGAATACAACAAAAAACACCAAAAATCAATGAGGTGATTTGGAATTACAAAACAATGGGTTAAATAAGGAGAATAAAAACTTCAATTGCAAGAAACTGAATTGTAAATTCAATATTCAAAAAGATAACAGAAACAATGGAGGATCAAAAGTTACTAGTGAAAGGCTTGTGTTTAACCCCTGGGTTCAGCTGATTACACTGAAATGTTGTTGTAAGAAATGTTGTTATTCTTATGCTAGAAGGAAGACTAACATCCGTTAGATTTCCTTCATGGTGCAATCTATTTGATGGAAATGTAGTTGTACTGATAGGAAAGCTAACACGCGTTAGCTTTCATTCACATGCAATGTTGTTGTTAGAAGTTCCCTTGTGGTTGTGATAGAAGGAAATATAACAAATGTTACCTTTCCTTCATAGTGCAACCTCATTGTAAAAAATGCCCTTGTGTTTGTGCTAGAAGGGAAGCTAACACATGCTACATTTCCTTCATGGTAAAATGTATTTTATAGTGATGTAGTTGTACCGATAGGAAAGCTAACACGACTTAGATTTAATTCACATGAAATTGTGTTGTTATAAATGCCCTTGTGGTTGTGCTACAAGGAAAGATAACACATGTTAGTTTTCCTTCAATGTGCAACGTCATTGTAAGAAATGTCGTTGTACTTGTGCTACAAATAAATCTAACATGTGTTAGATTTCCTTCATGGTGTGATGTATTTGATGGAAATGTAGTTGTATCGAGATGAAATCTATCATGCGTTAGATTTATTTCACATGAAATTTTGTTGTTAGAAATTCCCTTGTGGTTGTTGCGCCGAGAGGCCCTCTACAGCCCAGTATGGGATAGATCTTGTAACGTTACGTAACGTTGTAACGTTACGTAACATTGTAACGTTGTAACGTTACATAACGTTGTAACGTTGCAACGTTACATAACGTTATGTCGGCTATAAAAAAAATTAGAAGAAAAAAACAACTATATAAATAGCAAGAAGTATCACAAACTACATCATAGCTACAGCCCAGTATGGGGGAGATCTTGTAACGTTACGTAACATTATTTTTATTAATAACAAATAATTTTTTTAATTATTGGCCAAAATAAATGTCGTCCATAAAAACCACCTAATATGGGGAAGATGTTGCAATATTCCTACCTAACAAAACAATAAAAAAGTAAAAGTTTAATTATCTGTAAAAAAAAATGAAAGATGTTGTAATATTCCTACCTAACAAAACAAAAAAAAAGTAAAAAATTAATTATCCGTACAAACAAATGTGAATCAAGAAAAAAAACACAATATGGGGGAGATGTTATAATGTTCCTACCTAATAAAATAATAAAAAATAAAAAATTGAATTATCTGCAAAAAAATGTTGGCCTTGCACATGGTTTTAAAACTATGTGCACATGGTTTTAAAACCATGTGCAAGCCCTTTTAAACAACCCATGGTTTTATTGTACATGGTTTGGGAGGGCCTTCCAGATGGTTTTAAAACCATGTGCAAGGCCTCCTAAAAAACCCATGGTTTTATTGTACATGGTTTAGGACGGGCCTTGCAAATGGTTTTAAGACCATGTGCAAATCCTTGCATATGGTTTTAAAACCAAATGTTGTAATGTTTGTTCCTAACAAAATAAAAAATAATAATATGTCGGCCATAAATAATATTAAATAGTAATAGTAATAATATTATATGTGGACCTTAAATAAAAAGATGTCTTTTGGTTTGAATCAAATCAATGGATACCTAAGAAGAGATTTGATCCCTCTCGGTGCTTGAGAGAGCCTGGGATTTGGATCTACGCTGGTGATATAAACAAAGCTAACACACATTTGCTTTCCACTATTGTGCAACATCATTGTAAGAGATTCCCTTGTTCTTTCACTAGAATAAAAGCTAATGTGTGTTACATTTCATTCATAATATAATTTTTTGATGGTAATGTAGTTGTACCATAGGAAAGCTAACACGATTTATCTTTCATTCACATGCAATGTTGTTGTTAGAAATAAACTTTTGATTCTGCTAGAAGGAAAGATAATATGCATTATATTTCATTCACGGTGCAATGTGGTGTACCAAAAAGAAAGATAACATGAGTTACCTTTCATTCGCTATGATATTTTGTTGCTACAAATGTATTTATGCTTGTGTTAGAAAGAAATCTAACATGTGTTGGTTTTCATTCACTGTGCAATGTTGTTATGCTTATACTAGAAGGAATACTAACATGTGTTAGATTTTATTCATGATGCAATCTATTTGATGACAATGTAGTTGTACCAGTAGGAAAGATAACACGTGTTAGCTTTCATTCACATGAAATGTTGTTGTTAGAAATTTCCTTGTGGTTGTGCTAGAAGGAAAGATAACACGCATTATCTTTCCTTCGTAGTGCAACATCGTTATAAGAAATGTCCTTGTGATTGTTCTAGAAGGAAAGCTAATGCACACTATATTTCCTTCATGGTGCAATGTATTTTATAGTAATTAGTTGTACCGATAGGAAAGCTAACACAAGTTAAATTTCATTCACATGCAATTTTTTTGTTTGAAATTACCTTGTGGTTGTGCTAGAAAGAAAGATAACATGTGTTAGCTTTTCTTCATAGTGCAATGTCGTAAGAAATTCACATGTGCTTATGATAGAAGGAAAGTTAATGCATGTTAGCTTTCCTTCATAGTGCAATGTCATTGTAAGAAACTCCCTTATTCTTGTGCTAGAAGGAAATATAATGCAGATTAGATTTCCTTCAGGATGCAATGTATTTTATAGTAATGTAGTTGTACCAATAGGAAAGATAACATGAGCTCACTTTCATTCACATGAAATGTTATTGTTATAAATTCCTTTTTTTTAAGAAATGTTGTTATGCTTATGCTAGAAGGAAGGATAACACGCGTTAGATTTCCTTTGTGGTGCAATGTATTTGATTGCAATGTAGTTGTACCACTAGGAAAGATAACATGTGTTAGCTTTCATTCACATGCAGTATTGTTGTTAAAAATTTCCTTGTGCTTTTTCTAGAAGGAAAGCTAACACATGTTAGCTTTCCTTCATAATGCAATGCTGTTGTAAGAAATTCCCTTGTGCTTGTGCTAGAAGGAAAGCTAACGCACATTAGATTTCCTTCATGGTGCAATGTATTTTATAGTAATGTAGTTGTATCGATAGGAAATCTAACATGATTTAGCTTTAATTCACATGCAATGTTGTTATAAATTCCCTTGTGGTTGTGCTAGAAGGAAATCTAACACACGTTAGCTTTCCTTCTAGCACAAGCACAAGGACATTTCTTACAATGATGTTGCATGGTGAATGATGAGCACGATGAAGGAAAGCTAACATATGTTAGATTTCCTTCACAGTGCAATGTATTTGATGACAATGTAGTTGTACCAAAAGAAAAGATAACATGCCTTAGATTTCATTCGACAAGATATTTTGTTGTTGAAAATGTCTTTGTGCTTATGCTAGAAATAAAGAAACATGTGCTAGCTTCCATTCACTGTGCAATGTTTTTGTAAGAAATGTTGTTATGTTAATGCTGGAAGGAAGGCTAACATGTGTTAGATTTCCTTCGTGGTGCAAGGTATTTGATCACAATGTAGTTGTATCAGTAGCAAAGCTAACACATGTGTTAGTTTTCATTCAGATGCAATGTTGTTGTTAGAAATTCCCTTGTGGTTGTCCTAGAAGGAAAACTAGCATGCGTTAGCTTTCCTTCATAGTGCAACGTCATTATAAGAAGTGCCATTGTGCTTGTGATAGAAGGAAAGCTAACGCACATTATATTTTCTTCATGGTGCAATGTATTTTATAGTAATGTAGATTTACCGATAGGAAAGATAACATGAGTTGAATTCCATGCACATGCAATGTTTTTGTTAGAAATGGCCGTGTGGTTGTGCTAGAAGAAAAGTTAACATGCGTTATCTTTCCTTCATTGTGCGATGTCGTTGTAAGAAATTCCATTGTGCGTGTGCTACAAGGAAAGCTAACATGTGTTATATTACCTTCATAGTGGAATGTATTTGATGGAAATGTGATTGTACCAGTAGGAAAGCTAGCATTCCTTAGCTTTCATTCACCATGATATGTTGTGTCTAGAAATATTTTTGTGCTTGTGCTAGAAGGAAAGCTAATGCATGCTAGGTTTTATTCATTGTGCAATGTTGTTGTAAGAAATGTTGTTATGCTTGTGCTAGAATGAAGGATAACATGCATTAGATTTCATTCTTGGTGCAATGTATTTGATGGCAATGTAGTCGTACTGATAGGAAATCTAACACACGTTACCTTTCATTCACATGCAATATTGTTGTTATAAATTCCCTTGTGGTTGTTCGAGAAAGAAATATAACATGCATTAGCTTTCCAATATTGTGCAATGTTGTTGTAAGAAATTCCCTTGTGCTTGTTCTAGAATAAAATCTGACATGTGTTATATTTCCTTGATGGTGCAATGTATTTGATGGAAATGTGGTTGTACCAGTAGGAAAGACAACGTGCATTAGCTTTCATTCATCATGATACGTTGTTCCTCGAAATGTATTTGGGATTGTGCTATACTGAAAGATAACACGTGTTAGCTTTGCTTCATTGTGTAATGTTGTTGTAAGAAATGTTGTTGTGCTTGTGCTAGGAGGAAGGTGAACATGGGTTAGATTTCCTTCATGGTGCAATGTATTTGATGGGAATGTGGTTGTACTGGTGGAAAAGCTAAAACACGTTAGCTTTGATTCAACATAGAATTTTTTTGTTAGAAACTCCCTTGTTATTTTGCTAGAAGGAAATATAACATGCATTAGCTTTCCTTCATTGTTCAACGTCGGTGTAGGAATTTTCCTTGTGCTTTTGCTAGAAGGAAATATAATGGGTGTTAAATTTCCTTCATGGTGCAATTTATTTGATGGTAATGTAGTTGTAACGATAAGAAAGTTAACATAGGTTATCTTTCATTCACATGCAATGTTCTTGTTAGAAATTCCATTGTGATTGTGCTAAAAGGAAAGCTAGCATGTGTCCATTTTCCTTCACTATGCAACATCATTGTAAGATATTTCCTTGTGCTTGTGCTAGAAGGAAAGCTAACATGTGTTATATTTCCTTCACGGTGCAATGTATTTTATGGCAATGTGGTTGTACCAAAAGAAAATCTAACATGCGTTAGCTTTCATTCGCTATGATATTTTGTTGCTACAAACGTCGTTGTGCTTGTGCTAGAAAGAAATTTAACATGTGCTAGCTTTCAATCACTGTGAAATGTTGTTGTAAGAATTGTTGTTATGCTTATGCTAGAAGGAAGGCTCACATGCGTTAGATTTCATTCATGGGAAAATGTATTTTATGGCAATGTAGTTGTACCGGTAGGAAAGCTAACACGCATTAGATTTCATTCACGAGAAATTTCCTTGTGATTGTGCTAGAAGGAAATCTTACATGTGTTATCTTTCCTTCATAGTGCAATATCGTTGTAATAAGTTCTCTTGTGGTTGTGCTAGAAGGAAAACTAACCCACATTATATTTCCTTTATGGTGCAATGTATTTTATAGTAAGGTATATGTATCGATAGGAAAGCTAACATGAGTTAGCTTTCATTCACATGCAGTGTAGTTGTTATAAATTCCCTTGTGGTTGTCCTAGAAGGAAAGATAACGTATGTTATCTTTCCTTCATAGTGCAATTCCATTGTAAGAATTTCATTTGTTCTTGTGCTAGAAGGAAATATAATGCACATTAGATTTCCTTCATGGCGCAATGTATTTGATGACAATGTGATTGTACCAGTAGGAAAGCTAACATGCGTTAGCTTTCATTCACCATGATATGTTGTTTCTATAAATGTTTTTTTGCTTGTGCTAGAAAGAAAGCTAACACGTGCTAGATTGTATTCATTGAACAATGTTGTTTTAAGAAATGTTGTTATGCTTGTGCTAGAAGTAAGGATAATAGTATTTATATTTCCTTCATGGTGCAATGTATTTAATGGAAGTGTAGTTGTACCAAAAGAAAATATAACACGTGTTAGCTTTCATTCACATGCAATGTTGTTGTTATAAATATATTTGATGGCGATTTGGTTGTATCAATAGGAAATATAACACGCATTATCTTTCATTTATGTGGGACAAAAACCATTGTACCTCCTTGAGTGGGAATGGATCCCATGGAATAGTCAAGTGCATCCACCTTTAACTCAAATGGATGCCTCAAGTTTGGCAATACTTAAAATGAAGAATGGTTGATTGCATACTTAATTTCTTCAAATGCTTGTTATTTATCCTTTCCCCAACGTAAATTTTGGTTGTTCAATGTGAAAGTGTACAGTGGAGATACTATTTTTGACATGTAGGAAATGAACTTCCTTGTTTTGTTGGGATTCCCCCATAAAAATTCTTACTTCATGAACATTGGAAGGCCATGTCCAATTGATAATAGCCTCAATTGTGCTAGGATGTATCATTATCTCTCCTCCTACTCCTATATATACAAAGTATACTAAAGACTATTTGGAAAATTCACATTTATCCAGTTGGGGGTTAGCTGTGTGGATATCATTGTCTCTAAAAATATTCTCAAATGCATTAAATAATCTTTGCAGGAATCACTAGACACAAGGCTAACATTTACTACATAATTATAAAAGAACAAATTCATGTACTATGGACAAAGGATGTCATTCATTGCAATAAGCATATTTTTCTGAATGTTTTCATGGTTGTAGTGGATATGCTAAATGTCCTATTGCTAAAGGATAAAAACTATAGAGTGACAAGTAAATCTAACAAATGTGTTATGGTCCTCATGTTTTTCTCCATAGAGTAATGATAGAATAATAGTTGGGGCAACCTTCCCTTTCCTTGTGGAATTATTAGTTGTAGGAAATTATATAGGTAAAACCATATCATTTGTTATTTTGTTCCTTGAGTTACTCCAAAGATATAGATGTTGTAGGGATCTATATCAGTCAAGGATTTCTACCTTCTCAACAAGATAAGGTGACAACCTATCAAATCTTTAGATTTATACATTAAAATATTGTATGCCTTTGAATAAAGATCCCCATCAACGATGCCAAAAATAAAGATAATTTTAGGAGCTTGAAATATTTCACGTAGAATACTCCTATAACCTCATCCACATGTCGAATATAGGCATGCAAAACTTTGATGATGCTTTAATCTCTTCAACTCTCCAAAGGAAATATGGGCTCTATTGTTTATATATTCTTATATGTCATTGCTAACAAATAAAAGGAAGCAAACTTTTGGAAAGGTGAAAGTTGCAAAATGTTCAGCACCTCACACATAGTTGTATACATAATGAAATGTTGAGATTGAAATTGAAGTATTACTTGCTAAAACCATGAAATCACAAATATTGGAAACAAATAAACCAAAACACCAAAATGTTGAGCCAAAGAGGGTGTAAACTAGACTTTCTTATGCTAAAATAGAGGCTCATCTAATTGGAAATCTAAATGCCAAATGTGTCGATACCAAGATTGCTTAAATTTATATTCGATGCCTTCACTTCTCTTCTTTCCAAGGTGGAAGGGGATATAGTAAAGAATCATGTTATTGTGTTAATACCTTTGGGGAGATTCTAGAGATAAGGATATAACCCATGGGGGAGAATTTATTATTGAGGGAAAACCAAACATAACTTTAGAAAAGTAGATAGGGAGGAGGACCTATCAATGTTTGTGTAATATGATACAATGCTTGAAATCCCTCATATGTGGAGTAACCCACTTGAAAAAAAATCAATGTCAAGACAACTTGGTGGGTTGGTTAAGGAATTGGGACACTCTGCTTCAATTAATGTTGCTGGTTGTTAGGTTCTATAGTTTGTATGAGAACATTTTTGGGGAATAATTCATGGATAATTTCATAATGTAGAGACAAAAAACCATTCTCTACTTCACATACAAACTATAGAACATTGTCTCTACTTAATTGAAAAACCATTCTAGATGTAGAGACAAGGTTAGGGGTGTAGGTTTTATATGCCAAAATATAGATATTGAAGCTTTGAGTTGGGTTTCAAGAGTGGAAATGTTGAATTGAGGGAAATTTGACTCCATAAGGTTGAAAAGGCTAATAATTTTATTAATAAAATAAGAGATAGGGTAGGAATGGTCCTTGGGGAGAACCTATGGGTGGATAAAGTGCTAGAGTACTCTGGTAAATCACATGGTATATTTTTTTAGTCATTTTATCTCTGAGAAGACCCTTAATAATTGGACTTGGAAGGTTTGGATCCCAATTCTTGGATACAGGATTTTCCTTTACCTACTTATGAGAGGGTGGATAGGGTTTTTAATTAGGTCTAAGGAGGATTCAAGGAAAACTATAAGGAGTAAATGTATCACGGGTCTACCTACATCGCTTTGATACCGTGGTCTATATGTTTTGATTTACATACAAAGGATTTTGATCTAGGTTAAATTTACTTGACCACCATTGGAGTTGTAGTTCAAAAAATATTTATAAGAGATTGTTGATAATTAGGGAAAAAACCATGTCATTGACATAGCCTTCAAATTGAGTTCCTATTAGATATTGTCCAAGGTTTTTCTTGCGATGGATTTCAATGAAGGCCTACCAAAAAACATGGAAAAAGTGATTGGGAATGTGGTTCACTCTCATGTTCTAAACAAGAGAAAATTTTCATCTAAATTTTATGTGCTATCATGTGCATGGGTATATCATCAAAAATTGTTCTCATACATTTGTAAGGAAGAACTAGAGTAAAAAACACCCTATCTAAAATGTTGTTGAGGAGGACCCAAAGAGGCAGGAAGGAATTGAGGGTATTTCACCCAAAAAGGAGGTTTCAATCCCTATTTCAATCAAAGAAGGGGAAAAAAACTTAGATGCAATCAAAACCCAATCCCTTTGGTAATATTTTGGAGAATGGTAAGGTTTTATAGAATATTTCAAACCAATGTGTTTAACCTATGACAAAAGGAACGATTGGTAAACAAAGTTGGCCAAGAAATGGAAGAATTGGTGAACTATGGTTATGGTAAGTCCTTGAATCATAAATCTAAAGTCATATTATAAGAGGTCAAGTTTAATCTTAGCCTTACTTGTTATAGGCTCCTAATAAACCTAGGAAGAGATATATGATTTTCAAAGGTTTAGGATTCCAATTCCATCTTAAGAATATTTTCCATCCACCTCTTCGGGAAGGACAATCCCAACCTATTATTCTAAAATATTTTTTAAATATTTTTATCATAAAGGGGCCCTCCCTTTGGGGTATCAAGCCAAGGGAAGATTTTATAGCTAGAGGAAACACCATCTATTATTTTAGGTCAAGAAAGGGGTAAAAGAAAGTAGGAACAAAGGGCCAACTAGGTCGCTAGGGATTGATCCTATCAAGGAAATAAATACCTCCTCAATACATAGAACATATTTCATGATCAAGGAACTACATTCAATTTTTTAAGATACTCAAAGTTCTGGTCGCTACTAGTATGGGACCATCCTCGGGATACTTGTCCCATACTAGGGATCAAAACGTTGACTATAATAAAAAATTGAACATAGTTCCTTGATTACAAAATATTTATCCTATATAGGACGATGGCCCCATAGTAGGGACTGAAATGTCGAGTATATTAAAAACCTAAATGGAGTTCCTTGATCATGAAATATTTATCCTATCCAAAATGATTTATGATCAGGTAGAACATATCTTTTTAGTATGCATAGGAAAAATCATTAATAGAGATATACCAATCTAAGTAAAAATCCCTAAAATGGGTGTTTAGAGTAGGACAAAACCCCACTAGAGTTCCTATATTGTAATTTTATAAATGAGTATAAGAGATATTAGAAGTCCCTCTAAAAGACTTGCTTTAGAAATATTGGTTGAGGTTCATGAGCTTGATGTCACTATGGTTGAGAAAATATTGGGTGAGGGTAACAAGGTTGTTGAGAGTCTTTGTAAATTATTTAGAAATTGGGATTTTTTTCTTTAGATTCTCTAGGTGACAAGGAGGAATTAGAACAAGATCAAAGAAAAAAATTATCTTATGTGAATTTATTGTTATTGATTAAGGTATATGGATAAATAGTTTATTCAAATCTTTGGTTCAAAATATATCTATTAATATTTAATATGGTCCTTATTAATATATACAAATGTTTTGGGAAGGATTATTCATCTTCTGATGCATTAAGGAGGATCGAGTCATAATAGGTGGTGATCTTAACTTTTCCCTAAGTAGTCTAATCTGAAGTGTGAGGGGATAGAAAAAGGGTGGACATATTGTGGTAGAGTACTTTAGGAAAAAAATAAGGAGGTACAGATGGTTGATGTAGAGAAAATAAAACTCATGTTTAAATGGAGGAATTCAAAATTATATTTGGAGAAGCTAAGATCTCTAATGTATTAAATAATTTTTTTTTTAGATATTTTCTAAGTCACTTACTACATTATCATATTTTGGGTTGAAATAAGGGGAATTTTTTATCTTCCTATTCTTATCTAGCTATAAAAGAAAGACAATAATCCTACTAGTCCCTTTAGGTTTTGTCCTCAATAGTTGGAAGATGAAGATTTATAAAAACTAGTAAAGAAGGAATCAAATCATTTTGATGTGGAATCCATAAAAACACCAATATTTAGATTACAAAATATTTAAAGAAGGTCAAAAGTGTTATGGATTCATGGGCTTTAAAAAAAATAAAGTAAAAGGATAGGGGCCTCAAGAAATTGGAGATGGATCGAAGTGAAATATATGATAAGAATGAGGAAGCATATTTCAATTCAAAGAAAGAATTTAGACATACATAGTTTAGAAAATGGGAAGATAAAAATTAAATTTTGTTTTGTTGAAGATAATAATTGAAAAAGGATAAATTCAATCTAGAAAACGTAATATGTAGTAGCAAACTAAGTAAATAACTTCTCAAAGTTAGCAACTATAGGAGTCTCACATTTTATTCCATTTATAAAGATATAACATGCATTCCCCTAGCACAATCACAAAGGCATTTCTTACATCGACATTGCATAATAAATGAAAGCTAGCGTGCATTAAATTTCCTTCATGGTGCAATGTATTTGAATTCCCTTGAAGATAATTTGAAAGAAATTCCCTTGTGCTTGTGCTCAAAGGAAATCTAACATCCATTAGATTTCCTTCACGGTGCAATGTATTTGATGGTAATGTAGTTGTACCGATAGGAAAGATAACACAAGTTAACTTTCATTCACATGTAATGTTGTTGTTAGAAATTCTCTCTTGATTGTGCTAGAAGGAAAGCTAACATGTGTTATCTTTCATTTACCATATAACGTTGATGTAAGAAATTCCTTTGTGCTTGTGCTAGATAAAATATAATATGCATTAGATTTCCTTTAAGGTGCAATGTATTTGATGGAGATATGGTTGTACCATTAGGAATGCTAACATGTGTTAGCTTTTATTCACCATGATATGGTGTTTCTAGAAATGTCTTTGTACTTGTTCTAGAAATAAATATAACACATGTTAGATTTACTCCACTGTGCAATGTTGCTGTAAGAATTGTTGTTATGCTTTTTCTAGAAGAAAGGAAAACATGTGTTAGATTTTCTTCATGGTGCAATGTATTTTATGGGAATGGAGTTCTATCAATGGGAAAGCTATGATGCATTATCTTTCATTCACCATTCAATGTTGTTTTTAGAAATTCCCTAAAGCTTTTCTTAGAAGGAAAGTGAACACGTGTTAGCTTTCCTTCACTGTACAATGTTGTTGTTAGAAATGTACTTGTGTTTGTGCTCCAAGGAAAGCTAACGTGCAATAGATTTCCTTCACGATGGAATTAATTTGATGGTGATTTATTTGTACCGATAGGAGATCTAACATGGGTTAACTTTCATTCAGATGCGATATTGTTGTTAAAAATTCCCTTGTGATTCTACTAGAAAGAAAGATGACAAGAATTAGCTTTCTCCACTGTGCAACGTCATTGTAAGAAATTTTTGTGTGCGTTTGATAGAAGGAAACTTAACATGCATTATATTTCCTTCATTGTGCAATGTATTTGATGGAAATTTGATTGTACCAATAGGAAAGCTAACATGCATTAGCTTTCATTCACCATGATATGTTGTTGCTAGAAAATTTTTTATTCTTTTTCTTGAAAGAAAGATAGCATGTGATACCTTTCCTTCACTTACAATTTTGTTGTAATAATTGGTGTTATTCTTGTGCTAAAATGAAGGCTAACATGCATTGCATTTCCTTCATGGTGTGATGTATTTCATGGGAATGTGGTTGTACCTATGGGTAATATAACATGTGTTGGCTTTTATTAACCATGCAATGTTGTTGTTAGAAATTCCCTTGTGATTTTGATAGAAGGAAAGCTAACATGTGTTAGCTTTCCTTCACTGTGCAACATCATTATAATAAATTCCTTTGTTCTTGTGCTAGAAGGAAAGTTAACTCGCATTACATTTTATTCATGGTGCAATGTATTTTGTGGTAATGTAGTTGTACTGATAGGAAAGAAAACACGAGTTAGATCATTGACATGCAATGTTGTTTTTAGAAATGCCCTTATGATTGTGCTAGAAGGAAAGCTAACACATGTTAGTTTTTTTCACTATGCAACATCGTTGTAAGAAATCTCCTTGTGCTTGTGCTAGATGGACAACTATTATGTATTATATTTCCTTACTGGTGGAATTTATTTGATGTCAATGTGGTTGTATTAGTAGGAAATCTAATATGTGTTATCTTTCATTATCCATGATATGTTGTTGCTAGAAATGTCTTTGTTCTTGTGCGAGAATGAAAGCTAACACATGATAGCTTTCATTCATTGTGCAATGCTGTTGTAAGAAATATTTTTATGCTTGTGCTAGAAGGAAGTCTAACATGCATTAGATTTCCTTCAAGGTGCAATGTATTTGATGGGAATGTGGTTATACTTGTGGGAAAAAAAAACACCCATTAGCTTTCATTCACCATGCAATGTTGTTGTTAGAAACACCCTTTTGATTTTGCTAGAAATAAAGATAACATGCATTGGATTTCCTTCACCTTTCAACATCGTTGTAAGAAATACCCTTGTGCTTGTGCTAGAAGGAAAGCTAACATGCATTAGATTTCCTTCATGATGCAATGTATTTGATGGTAATGTAGTTGTACTGATAGGAAAACTAACACATGTTATCTTTGATTCACATCGAATGTTGTTTTTAGAATTTCCCTTGTGATTGTGTTAGAAGGAAAGCTAACACACGTTATCTTTCATTTGCAATATCTTTCCTTCACTTTGCAACATCGTTGTAAGAAATGTCATTGTGCTTGTGCTAGAAGTAAAGCCAACATGCGTTAGATTTCCTTCATGGTGCAATGTATTTTATAGCAATGTGGTTGTACCAGTAGGAAAGATAACATGTGTTAGCTTTCATTAGCCATGATATATTGCTGATAGAAATGTCTTTGTGCTTGTGTTAGAAAGAAAACTAGCATGTGTTATATTTCCTTGATTGTGCTTTGTTGTTGTAAAAAAAAATTATGCTTGTGCTAGAATGAACACTAACATGTGGTAGATTCCCTTCATGTTGCAATGCATTTGATGGAAATGTGGTTGTACCAGTTGGAAAGCTAACATGCGTTAGCTTTCGTTCACATGCAATGCTGTTGTTAAAAATTCCCTTGTGTTTGTTCTAGAAGGAAATATGACATGCATTAGCTTTCATTCAATGTGCAACGTCATTGCAAGAAATTCCCTTGTGCTTGTATCAGGAGGAAAGCTAGTGTGTGTTAGATTTCCTTCATTGTGCAATATTGTTTTAAATGATCTTGTGTTTGTACTAGAAGAAACGTTAACATGTGATAGATTTCCTTAACCGTGCAATGTTGTTGTCGGTATTGCACTTGTGTGTGTAGTAAAATAAAAATGAAAATTATATGGTATTTCCATTACTAGAACTTTTGGTTTTAAGAAAATTTCTAGTTTGGATTCCAACTTATCAAGTTCAAACATCAAACATCTTCACTAAGTGAGCTATAAATATAACTGCTCCTTCTCATGGGACATTTGTTGACATTGGGCATATTATCCATCTTAAACTTTCTTAGATTTTACAAAGGGCCTTGTGTTTCTCCAACTTTTGCAAATTTCTTATGAAAATGATTCATATACGTACATTAGTAATATAAGTGCCATGCCCAAAGTTAAATAGAAACTTGGTGGTAAATTTATGAGATGATATATGCCATTCTCTCATACTACTTGGATCTATAATTGTCAAATCTTAATGCATATCTTATGTGAAATTTTTTATATAAAATCCATTTTGATAGCATGCACTAGATGGTGGGGAACAATGTTTCATTGCAAACATAATGGCTTTCACAATATTATGAATTACTGCAATTATTATACTTATTTGAAGGTTGTGTATTTGCTAAAATATAAGAGCACACTTTACATAGTTTAACCTTATTTATGAATTACAATTCAATTATGTGTTATATAATTTGAAGGAGTTACAATGGAAAATATAATTTTGACAAGAGGGGACTATGTTGGCCTCCTAATTAATGATCAAGTAATTGGGCTAGGAAGGGTTGAATCTACATAGACTGGAACTTGTTTTGGTGAATACAGGGTTAATGTAGGATAGATGTTATGGTTTTGATAATTGATGTAATTCAACCACATTTGATTTTGGAAGATGTTGATGAAGGGGACATACACCCATGTAAGATTATTAATTTGAGGCATACAAAAGGTAAATCAAAATATTGAAGTATTTTTTAAGTGTTATTGATATTACATTGAATGTTGAATATTATTTTTGAGCAAATATTAAGCTTATTTAATTTGGTGTATAGGTGCAAATGTCTCTTCTACATTTTCTATTGGAGACAAGGTAGGTCTTCTAGAAAGTGGAAAGAAGGTGGGTGAGGGATCCATATTCAACACATAGATTGGGCATAAGGTGCATGGAATGATTGTTAAGAAAGGATAAATAGTGGTTAAAATTGAGAAGGTGTTAAAATATGCTTCTCTTCTACCACATCCAACAAGATTTGAGCATAGACTAGGGGGTGCCTTAGAATATTATGAGATTTGGCCAGAATCATATCTGGAATCACATTTTCATGATCATACCATAAATGTTCTCCATTATATGGTTACATTCTCATGTAAAAAGGTTTATATTACACATGAAGGCACAGGAACAAGCATGTGCATTGCCAAAGGGATCAGTTTTTTTCCGTGAGGATGACATGGTTGGGGATGAAGCTTTAAGTGAAATGAAATTTGATGTTTTTGTGGAAAACATAGATGGAAATTGTGAAAGGTGTATGATTGGGGATAATTCTATAAATTTTTTGGTTATATGTCCAATAAATAAACTGGTGGACGATGAAGGTCATATTTTAAGGGTCAAGGAAAAGTTCAAGGAGACACCGAAGGAATTTGTGGTATGGGATATTATAGAGGACACAACTCTCTTAAATAAATGGGATGGAGATATTTATAATTATAAAAATTTAGACTCAATTGATATGCAAGTAAGGATTCCATATAAAAGGGTTAAACGAGTTATGGCTAACAAAAAATTTGGAAAATGTCAAACAAAGATAGATGAAGAGAAAGAAATCTGATTTTTGGCAGTGGATGAATGTTGCAAACAAGATTGTCTTCAGCAAGTGGATAGGACAACCATTGTAGTTGCGAGAAAGGGTATCGAACAATGAATTAAAATGGTATCAGGGAATTTGCCTTGAATTCACTACTTTCAAACACAATCATGTCAAAGACCCATGGTCATGGCCTACCTCCTATTGTTACAAAAGTAAAGGACATGAGATTTAATGGAGATATTATTTCTAAGAAAGCATGGTACAATATACATAAGATTCCCCAAAGCACCTTGTATAAATACCAACATTGTTTCCAACATGGACACATCAAATCCATTCATGGTGATACCAACAAATGAAAAGCATGTCCACATATCGTAGTGGTCATAGAAATATTGCACAAAATTGTCATGGATAATTTAGATCTTTCACCAAACCAAACACGTCAAGTTGAAGAAGATGGAATGTATGCTCCTTTCAGAAATTGGATCGTGGTTCATTTGGAATAATATCATACAAAAGCCTAGACTGAGCATAAATCAAGTCTAATTGTTGAGCTCAAAAGATAGTATGTTCCTCATTCTACACTCTAGACGTGGAAACATCCTTCGCTATATAGGGAAATAACGATTTGAGGTACCACTCCAAGAGAAACTCTGGTGGAATGTGAACGTTAATCAATCACTTTCGTCTATGCCACTCTTGAATGTGATCAAAGATATGGGTGGTTTTATCCTTCCAAAATGAAGACAAGAGTTCAGTACTGGCATAGTAACTCACGGGTAGCTGAAATTGATTGAGAAAAGACATGGCTAAGTCATTAAAGGTTCGATATGTGCCCCTAGGCAACTATATATACCACTTCACTACAGGAACTATGAGGGTGTGTTGAAATAGTATTAAATGAACAGAATCATGATTCAATGAATTCCAAGAGCACCATAGGTGGAAATTCATAATGTGCTCACCAGGGTCCTCACCAGTCTTACCTTTAAACTTTGGAATGTCTGAAGGAAGCTTCAGATGGACAACTGGCCATGTCTGATCATGAGATACTGGATTGTTAGTCAATATCGATAAGTTAGGTACATTTAACGTCGCCAGGAAAGGGAGCCTAGGTTGAGCCATTTGGTTCCTACTCCCTAATAAGATTTGTTCACATAAGTTTAATTGTTGTTAACTACATGGCCTTGGATAGTGGTATAGTAACCTCCTCCTGATTGACTCATATAAGGTTACATGGGAATATTATAGTTTGGATTACCTTGAGACTCAGGTGCTACGAAGCCATAGTTGTGAGATTGATAAAAGGGTTGATACTCGAACCCATAAGGTGTATAAGTTGGACCATAAGATGGTACATAAGGTGGTACATACCCTACTGACACATAAGGAGGCACATAGCCTTGTTACGTTATGATGTGAGCAGATGTGGGAACAATATGGCTAGCAATAGTACTCTGGCCCTAAGAACAATGTGAGTTAGGGGGAGGATGTGTATTTATAAATGCATTTGAAGGAACTAATGCTGAATACAATGGAATATGGGAAGGGATATGGCTTGTGTCCCCAATATTCACATGTATAGGGTTAGTTCCATGAACAGGAACACCAGTACTAGTCTTAGGACGCGTGTGCGAAAGTCCTCCCACCGCAAGGGTAAAAGGTGCATTATGACTATTACCAAACCTCTCTGCATGGAAAAGAATGGAATTTCCCCCGGGAGTAGTACTTGGGTCAACACCCGATCCGAAATTAGGCATCGTACCGGTCTTGATAAGGTCTTCCATGCCATACCTAAATGGGCTAGTGCTAACGGGTACATGGTGAGTCTCACTGCTCGGACTATGTAACCAATACTGATGGTCTGAGTTTATGTAGTTTATAAATTGGGATAATACATCATGTGATGTCCCAGCCACAAAGTGGTCAGGACATTCCAGAGTCCCATACAATATATCAGGTAAAGTCTCCCCCTCATGGGGTGGATAAGGGGAACCTTTCAAAACCTCAGACACATGACTCATGGTGAGATCTGTGTGTGAATCAAAGTGAGTATCAGTACGCTCGGACTCTCTGGATCTCTCTCCCAAAGGAGGAGGAGACATAGAAGGAGGAAGACCTACTAAACAACAAGAATGGTGAGGTGTCACACCCAGATCCACTATGACTCAAGAAAAAACAAAAAGCGTCAAACTAATTATGTCCCCTAAAGCAATCTAGCGTACACAGAGCACACTCCTAAGAAAATATACAGTCAAAATACAAGAAAACCAAGGGGAAGATATGTGATCTCCCGAATGCAGCATGTATGTCTCACCTAGGAGAGGCTTGAGACTCCCATACACTACAAGCGGAGGTGTGTAAACAATTATAGTGCCCCTCAGCTTCAACGCATAAAGCGACTATGATGTCCAACCCCTACCTAGACAGGAAACTCATAGAATAGTCTCTACAAGTACCCCTTGTGATACCTAGGTAAGGAAAATAAGGTCACCCTAATATAACCAATCCTCAGGAAGACAGTTGCAGGCGAGATCAACCGTATGGGAAGGGTAGCAAAGCCCGAATATCGAAAATCCCCTAGATACGAATACGATCTTAGAAATATCTCTAGCGCTCATAGAAAGTTACCAAGGGCTATCCCAACCACAATCGTGTTTGTTTCCTCGTGCTTAACTCTTATGTAAAAGGAGGCTCTTGAGAAAAATTAATTATACCAAGGATTTCACTCTCTCACCTAGATAGACACCTACTTGTTTCGTTTAGTATTCTTGGAAAATTAACTCACAATGAACTATTCCAAGACTCTAAAACCTAATGTTGTTAATGAATGGGGTATGCCACTACATGCGATGCATGTTTTTCATTCAAATGATAATGCAATAATACCTAAATGAAAACCTAACTATAAATTTAGTAAGCAAACCTAATGCAAGTGCAAAGATGCAACAATGCAAAAATATGCAAAAAATCAAATATTTTTGTATTTTTTGAAATAAATGAGATGTAAAAGAAAAAAAAATCCTCTGCAACTCTCAAAACCTATAACCACTCATAGACAACAGCCAAGTAAGGCATCAAGATAAAAGAGACCTAATGCACTAATCCCAAAACAAAAAAAAGGAAAAATATGACAAGAACTACATCTAATGAAAAAGAAATAAAAAAGAGTTTCTAGTCATAAACAGAGGCAGTATATAGACACCAAAAACACCCAGGAAGACTCAGCAACATTCAAAACTCACCCAACAACTTCCAATCATCCAAATAAATCTCAAAACAAAGGAATACACAACTATTCACAAAAAAACTACATACATACGCGGGGATTCAGAAGAAAACCACGTGTATACGCAACTGTGAAGAGAAAAATCATGTACATGAAGAAAAAGAAGGTAAAATGATAGGCCAAGACCAAAATTACTTCAACCAAAAACTAAAGGGTAAACCTTATCCCCAGTGGAATCACCAATTTTGTTACAAAGAGAAACTTCCTATGGCTTGGGGGTACCACAGCAGACTGAATGACACCAAAAATCAATGCTTTCCAATATGAAAGAGAAATAAAGACATCTAACACTAAGGGATATGAATTTCACCTTATTTTGGACAGTTGATGTAGATCCCCGTTGAAAATTTCCAATCACACTTGTATTCCCAATTCTCTCTCAACAACAACAAACAAGACAAGCATGCTATATATTCAAGTGTTAGGCCTACTCTAGCATATATCATCAATCATGTATAAGCAAATAAATACATCCATGGATACAATATTCATATTTATGCACATGTATTGGAATGGAAATGGATATTTCTATTAATAAAAATAGAGATACAATAGTGACAACCTCTGCCAGCACTTCTTCGAACCCAAGAAACCGAGTCCTCCACCTGGGTCTCCACCATTTCAATCCTCCATCTCTCAATGGAAATATTACAAAGAAAAGTAAAGCTTGGGAAGAGCAGCACTGTGTGCTCCAAAGGAACAAAGGGATGCAGACTCAAGCATAACAAGTGAGGCAATAATGGACTATAGTTTCCTTGCTCTCAATTTTCTCCTCCTTCAATGTATCCAAGAGGATCAATATATAACACTCCAAATAGGCAATGGAGGGTCGAGTCCAAGCATTCTCAAGGCATATGGAAGGTCGGAGTCAAGATATTCAGACCCCTATGAGGAAAACTCCAAAAATATTTGTCTTCGTCCACATTTCCCGATGTACATGGGTTTTGGCTCAAAATTTGTGTATGCACGTGATTATGGATTTAAAAGTCATGTATAGGCATGAACATGTGTTTTTTGGGGATTCTCTTGGAACATCAAAGCATAATATGGGAAAAGGGGGTCCATAGAGTCTGCAGAGGGACATGGAAGGCCATAAATATGTGATCAACCAGGTGTGGTAAAATCAGCTATAACAGATTTCTTCCTTCAACTTACACACAAAATTGTTTGTTAAAATATCGATGATGCTCTTCAAAAGCTTAACTATCCATCTATATCACAGCAAACAATGAGAAATATTTGCAATACTCATTTTTTAGATGTGGCATTTTCAAAGAACACCAACTTTAGTAAATATAGTGAATGTGTCATGTTGAAATCACAAATGAAGTCATCGACTACAAAAGAGTTGGAATAAAAGGAACGAGGTAGACTAAACAAACATAAAAATATTGTTATGTGTGGAAGATATTGCTACTATGCACACAAAATTATGTCAAAGCAGTTTCCAAATTATTTGAGCATTATCCATGAGAAAATGGATGAAACAAAGACTTCAACCCCAAGATTACATGTCAAATCAAAATCAATTGTAGGAACAAACTTGTGTTTTTCATTGATAGGTATGCTAACACATGGGAATAACACATGAGGTTTTGGTCATTTATCCCTGCCATTTGTACACATGGGATCACAATTTACCATTGCATCTCTTGCAAAGTGCTTGAGGGACCTTGAAGGCCCACTCTTTGATATGTATAGTGATCTACTTTATGAGAGTGGAAGTTCAAGAAACCGACTTTAAAATTCATTACTTGAGACCTATATTTACTCAAAATGTAGAGTGTACAAGGATGATTTTCTATCTCATGTAAGATAAAAAAAAACCAGAATGTTGATTTTAAACCTCTTCCTCCACATTTGTTGTTACAGTTGGACAATGCAGCAAGTGATAATAAGAATCGTTATGTTTTCATGTTTCTATCACTACTAACTGCACTTGGTGTGTTCATCGTTATTGAGGTTGGATTCTTTCTTGTGGGTCACACCCATGAAGACATAGATGGAACCTATGGAAAAATACCTTCCAAATTGAAAAGTAAAGATATATGTTATTTACCTGAAATGATGGATACATATCGCACAATAGAATAAAAACAAGTGTTTCCACCTACACTTATTGACAAAGTGTATGACTTCAAAATTTTCCTTAAAGGATACATCAAGGAGGGAAAATATGTATTGGTCAGACATCTTAATGTCCAATACTTCCAATTTCTTATTCTCAATGATGTTCTAGTGATGAGGAATAAAGAATCAATTAGAGATATTGAGTGGTCAGAACCAGTTGAGTTATGGAATATAGATTATGAAGCTCAACCTAAATTTCCCATAGGGAAGCCATATTTCTTAGCTCCCAAATATAATGATGTCTATTTGAAAGAACTAAAGGAAGGAATAACATCATAAATAAAAATGTGGAAAGACACCATTGGAAATGAGAATTCACCAATTGTTACAGAGGAATGGAAAAATAAAAGAGTATTGGGAAAAATTTCTAGATGCATTATAAGAAATCTACATTGATCATATAATGGTAGATGGAAGTGATGCATCTTTTGAGGAGTTTTGGCCCAAGAAAAAGCAAATTGTCAATGCTGACCGTAATGAACTCAATGTAATCTCAAGTATTATGGATGGGGATTTTGATAGTGTGACAAATGATCCAGTATGTGTTGGAGCCAAGTGCAACAAGCTAAATCCAACGTTCAATCCTATGATTGACGTTGAGAAAGGAAAGATGTTGCTTGTTGGATCAAGAAATAAGGATGGAGGAGAGATGCTTTGGATGGAAAAATACACCTCACATATCTTCGAGGATAATGAAAGTGAGACTCTTCATGTAAAGACTGATTGGTGGAATCCTAGTTCAGGGAAATAGAAGGGGAAATTTTTAGAACAATATTAGGTACCAAATATTGATGGTGCTGAACTTGGATCTATTCCAATTAATACAATAGTTTGGGCATGGATGCCAATTATGGAACATTGCAAGAAGACCAAGATAAATAAATGTGGTGTAGAAGTTGTACTTGATCTACTTGAGCAAATATAGTGAGATTAGGTGGATATGATTCATAAATGTACTTTTGTTCTTTAAAGGACCTATTAATATGCATGAAGAAAGACTTTTAAATGTTTGTTATAACAAAAATTCTTTTCATGTTATTTTTTTGTGAAATTTAAATTATTTAGTAAATATATTATTAATTGGTCCAACTCCAATGTTAATTAAAGTGATTATTATTTATGTAAAATACATAACACCATTCAATATTTAGCTTTTCATTGTTTTGTTTAGATCAACATAAATTTTCACTATATCAACCCTATATGCAGGTGACACACGAGGACTTCACATGGGCCACTGGTCACTGAGGACGCCTCGCTCAGACATGGGAAATGGGGTAGACAACAGCATGGTAGACTTAAATTCCCAGGGTGGTGAGTTTCTTTCCAACCCCACAAGCAATTGTGACATCCATTCAAACCTTGGTTGTAATGCAGAAGAGTTAATACATGTGCGTGTTTGTTCATTGTTCTATGAAGTTGATATTTCACATCATGGAGCTTGCTAACCTCCTTTCTCTTAGCATGCTTGTCTTCCTACTTCTACTAATCATTTATTCCTCCGATAGCCTACCAGGAAAGTTGAAGGTGAAAATGCCAAGGCAACAGGACACTCCGCAAAAGAGGCAGTGTAGGTTGTGGCGGTGGACATCGTAAGGTGAACCTCGAAGCTACTAATGGATATGCGAAGAAGTTCTCCATGCATTTTAGATGCATGATTGATGATTGGGAATCTAAGGTGTTTTTTGAACATTTAGCCTCCAGAAGAAATGGTGGAAAAATAAATCACTACTAGATGATTAAAACATGATGGCCATGTTGATGGAGGACCTAACGACCAAGTGGAACGGCTCAAAGTACATGGCACAGAGCATGTGTACCTATATCAACTAGACCGATGCGTAGCTAAGAACCCTGGAAGTGAATTTAAACTAGCGGAACTATACGTCTTTTCACGGTGAGGATAATGCAGAAGGTGGTGGTGGCATGGACCAGTAGGGGGCGTGTGGTGAGCCCTCTGCACCTACGGGAAAAACCAATGTTTTGGTACAAGAGCGCCTAGAGAAAAATAGAATCATGACATCGATAAAGTGTGGCTTCAAGGATCCAAACAATTCCATTGTTTCTCAACCACTTCAGGAGTTGGAACCTTTTTCCCAACCGAATCATGAGGATTAATATGGACCCTGCCCAATCCTAGAGGAGACGTCAGAGTTCTTTTTTGGTGATGCTACATCCTAGACATTCCACCACCATCCTTGGTTCCCTTTATGGCTCACATCTTTTCTGGTTCTCTCCAAAGAGATCAAATGAAAGTTTTGTTGAAGATCCAGCTAAACACCCAAGTGGATAAGTGTGCCCCTTTTCCTGCCAAGAAAAGGAAAAAATCAATCAGATCAACAAGAAAATGAACTCCTACAAATGAGATATAAAATATAAGATAAATAATAGGTCATCGAAAAAATAAATCCATGTTCAGAATAAATCCAGAAGAGAAACAAACAGTGGGTCTCCCATGATGTGCCCCTCCAAGAAAACCTCTCTTGCTACAATAAAATAATAATCCACAAAAGATATGTTAGATTCTTCCCAAAGATATTTCAATACAAAGGAAAAGTAGTTTCAATCACAATTTCCTACATCCAATCTAGAGGAATACAAATATTTCTCACAAAAGAATTTTCTCTATTCCAATAACCCAAGAGCCAAAATTCCATATGGGATACAATGAGGGGAGCAAAACTCTTAAATAGGTCGAGAGTGTGTCCACATTCTAACCAATATCAATCCAACATTTGAGATTAAAAAATCATCAACAATGGAGATATTTTAATTTTACATTACATGGATCAACTTAGACAAATGCATTTGAGGGGGGTGAATTACCTCATAAAGCCCATTTTTGCAACATGATAAATCATTATTTTTGCAAGTTTGACTCTTAGAGGACATGGGGGGTGTTGATGTATTTGTAACTTCAGAATGTATTCACTTGTATATTTCATGTATTGTACCTCAATGTCTATTTTGGGAAGTATATGTAATGTAATTGATTCATGTCATGCCCCGATGTTCCTATCGGGAGGTTCTATAATGTAAACAAGTCGTGTCAAGTCATTGTGGGTAACCCTCCTATTGTTCAAGGGTTAAAGTCCCTGCAATTGCGGGACCCTAGGGTTATTAGATTGTCCTAGAGAATTTGGCCCTAGAGAGTCATTGTCAAGTTGGGAATTAGTATAAATAGAGAGTGAGCCTCTCTATTTATTACACACTCAATTGTAGTGCATAGCTGAGGAAGAAGAAGTTGTTGAGGCTAGAAAGAAAGAGGCTACTGCTGTCGAGAAATCATCTTACTATTTTTGGGGCTTTGATTTTGGTGCTGCTTCTATCTCTGAGGAAGTTGTGGGGTTTTCTCCTTTATGGTTTCCACGAGGAAAATATTTGTGTTCATTGTCTCATGTGTTTGATTGTTGTGCTTGTTATTATCTCAGTTAAGATCCTAAGTTAATGCTAGCTTAATTGATAAAAATCTAACACGGTATCAGAGCTAACCTGAGAAGAAGACATTGTGCAGCTGCAGAAACTAGGGATTTCTAATTTCTGGATCTCTCTCCATAGATTTTCAGCAAAAAAAGGTTGGGCTAACTCTCCTCCCCAGGGCGCATCTTTCTATCGAAGCAGAATCTAATTCTACGCATTTTCAGTTTTTGACCTGACACTACGGCCAGAAATTAGGGCTTTCCACAGAAGTGGAATTTTTGAGTGAGCCCAGGCCTAGATTGATCTCCTCCTCAAAATCAATGTTTAGAGATCAAGATCACAGCTTTTGGTTGGACAGAACTCTGGGAAATTCAAACCCTAATCTGCTCCTGAACCAGCTCTGCAAAAATTCAGCTCCAAATTCAAATATGACATCTTAACCTGGTAAGATCTAAATATTTTTCATTTCCATTTGAGGTTCTCAATTAATATGTCTCACCATACCAAGCTTGATGAAAATCTTGAGGGAGATGATAACTTCTGAGCCTAGAAGTATAACATCTCCCTGGTCCTGGAAGAAAATGAGTTGGACTCCTACATTAATGAGGAGGTTCCAGTTCCAGAGGGAGATGAGGCTAAGGCCTTATACACAAGAAGAATTTGGTTATGTCTAAGAGGATTGATGTTGATTCAATCAAGGATCGCCTCATATCACAGGTGTCCTCCCTAAAGACACCTAAAGCTATGTTTTATGCCCTAACCAAACTGTTTGAAGGAAAGAACATAAACTGGAAGATGATTTTGAAGAACTAGTTGAAGAATTTGAAGATCCAGAATGCGGAGACCATACATTCATACTACACAAGGGTCTCCCAGATCAAAGAACAACTTGAAGCAGTGGATGAAGAAGTGAAGAATGCAGAAATTGTAATGACCACCTTGAATGGTCTCCCTAGGACATGGGACTCTTTCATTCAAGGGATCTGTTCAAGAAAGAAGCCAGTTAAGTTCAGAAGACTATGGGAAGAATGCTCTCAAGAATAATCTCAGATAGCAACTCGAGAAGAAAATATGGGAACTGAAGATCAAGCTCTCACAGCACAATCCAAGAAAACCAGAACTAGCCACCACAGAGGTAAGCACTCTCACTAGAAGAGTAACTTTAGAAATCCTAAAGATATGTCTAAGTACATTTGCTATACATGTGATGAAAGAGAACACTTTGCTAGAGATTGTCCTAGAAACAAAAGTAGCTCTCACAAGAAGAAGGGAAACAAGAGAAAACATCATGCTCATGCTGCAGAGGATGATGAACCTTTCACAAAGAGAACCAGAAAAGACAGTGATGATTCTTCAAGTGATGAAGAATATGTTCTGATTTCCACTCACATGGGAACTATCACACATGGCAGCAATGATTGGCTTATAGACATTGGTGCTTCCAAACATATGACAGGATTCAAGGAATCCTTTGTGAAACTATCTGAACATGAATCACCTCACAAGGTGAAACTTGGATATTACTAATAGTATCCAATAAAAGGTAGTGGTGAATCCTCCTATAATCTTGACTCTGGAAATTCTATCAATATGAAAGATGTATTGTTTGTACCTGGACTAAAGAACAACCTCCTCTCCATATCTGCATTAGATGCAAAAGGAATGAGGGTTGCATTTGTAGATGGCCAAGTCCTCATGTGGCCAAAGGGAAATTATTTTGATGATGCAGTAATGATTGGGGAACAAGAATGAAGACTATACAAATTGAAGAGCCAACCAGAACAAGCTTTGGTTCATGACTCGGTAGAACCAAATGAGCTTTGGCATATAATGCTTGCACATGTGCATTATAGAGCACTACCACTTGCAAGAAAAGCTGTTGAATGTTTCCCAGAAATGCAAACAAAACATGAAGGTGTATGCAAAGGATGTGTAAAACGGAAGAACACAAAGAAGACATTTCCAAGTAGTGAGAGCAAGGCAAAAGGAATCTTGGAAATCATCCACTCCAATGTATGCAGTCCAATGTCATCCAGTTCATTAAGCGGGTATGTATACTATGTTTCTTTTATTGATGATTTTTCTAGAAAGACATGGATATACTTTATGAAGAACAAAGATGAAGTATTCAGCAAGTTCAAGGAATTCAAATCCTTGACTGAGAACCACACTGAAAAGAAGATCAAGACCTTTCGATTAGATAATGGTGGAGAATTCACATCAAATGAATTCAAAGAGCTGTGCAAAGAATCGGGGATTAAGAGGGAGTCATCCACTCCATACAATCCACAACAGAATGGGATTGCAGAAAGAAAGAATAGAATGATCATTCAAGAAGCAAGGGCCATGCTTCGTGACCAAGATCTTCCCATGCATCTATGGGTAGAAGCTGGCAGAATAGCAGTATATGTACAGAACCATACTCCACACAGAGTACTCAAGAACAAGACACCTGAAGAAGTCTTCTCTAGCAAGAAACCAGAAGTTAGCCATCTCAAAATATTCACTTGTCCTATATACATACACATTCCAAAAGAAAAGAGGAAGAAGTTAGACCCTTCAGGAAAGAAGGGTATATTTGTGGGATACTTTGAAAGCTAGAGGGCTTACAAAATATACTTCCTAGGATTCAAGAAGATCGACATCAGTAGAGATGTATCATTTGACAAATATTTAGCCTACATCAAATCCAGGAAGAGACCGGCTGAAGAACCTGAAGAAATAGAAGCACCCAGAATTTATGATACAACCATGAACGAATAAATTCAAGAAGAAGATCGAGAATTAGAAGAACCTCAAGAACCTATGGATCCACCACAGGAGAAGAATCCTCACGAGAGGAAACCTACTTGGTTATGTGAAATATCCAAGGTGAAAAAAGATATGGAGCTTCAGAAGAAACACATAGAGGAAGGAAGAGAACTAGGTCCCTCTCTAGTTATGTAGCCCTTCTATGTGAAATTATTGATAAAGAACCTTCCAACTATGAAGAAGCAGCAGAAATAAAAGAATGGAATGATGTTATGATTGAAGAGTATCAATCAATCATGAAGAATGATGTTTGGTATGTTGTCCCAAGACCAAAAGGGAAGTCCATTGTAACTTCCAAATGGATATACAAGATCAAGCATGTTGCAGATGGCAGCATAGAGAAATATAAAGCAAGATTCATGGCTCATGGCTTCTCTCAAAAAGAAGGAATGGACTATGAAGAAAATTTTGCACCTGTATCCAAATACACTTCCATCAGATCAATACTTGCTTTGGCTGCAGTGATGAAATGGGAGATACACCAGATGGATGTCAAGACTACTTTCTTGAATGGTGTAGTAGAAGAGCAAGTGTATATGGAGCAGCCACTCAGTTTTGAGACACATGACAAGGAGTCTCATGTGTGTAGATTGAAGAAAGCCCTGTATGGTTTGAAACAGGCACCCAGGACATGGTATGACAGAATTGATGGCTTTCTATCTAGTTTGGGAATTACCAAAAGTAAAGCAAATTCCAACATTTACTACAAGGTTGAAAAAGGTAACCCAGTGATACTCCTACTGTATGTAGATGATCTGTTTGAAACAGGCATGGATGGGTTGATTGCTAATACGAAGAGGAAGCTTGCTTCCAAGTTTGAAATGAAATACTTGGGTATGATCCACTATTTTCCAGGCATGGAGGTGTGGAAAAATGCGGATGGAATCTTCCTCGAACAAGGGAAGTATGTAGTAGATATCCTGAAGAGGTTTGGGATGATGGAATACAAGGCCATAACCACACCTACGGCATCAAACCTGAAGCTATTGAGTGATGCTTCATCAAAAGTGGTTGATGCAACGATGTATCATCAGATGATTGGGTCCTTAATGTACTTGACGAACACGAGACTAGATATTTGCTTTGTTGTGAACACCTTGAACCAATTCCTGACAGATTCGAGACATGTTCACTTGATTGCTGCAAAACATATTCTGAGGTACCTGAAGGGTACAATTGATTATGGACTCAAGTATAAGGAAAATCAAAATATTAAACTAGAGGGTTATGTTGATTCATATTGGGAACGAAGTGCCATCGATAGGAAGAGCACTTCAGGATCTTGCTTCCGTATGGGATCAGGTGTGATCTCTTGGTTTAGCAGGAAGCAGTTTTATGTGGCACTGAGTACAGCTGAAGCAAAGTATGTTGCAGCTTGTTCAGCTAGTTGCGAGGCAGTGTGGCTGAGAAAGCTACTGTCTGATTTTTTTGATCTCTAGTTGGATGCTACTTGTATATATTGTGACAACCAGAGTTGTGTGAAGTTGTCGGAGAACCCGGTGTTCCATGACAAGTTGAAGAATATCGAGATCAAGTATCACTATATCATGGATATAGTGCAAAGAGGAGCAGTGAAGTTCCAGTATGTTGCGACGGATGAATAGATAGTTGATGTGTTGATGAAGCCATTGGACAGAGTGAAGTTTGAGTACTTTAGGGAGAATCTTGGTGTTCTCTATATCGAGGTTCCCTCCAAAGGTAAATGATGAGTTCTAGAGCCATTTTGACATGGTGAGAGGATTATGTTCCTTCCATGGTCAGATGTAAGGGCTGAGCCATTATGTCATGGTGAGAGGATTTGGTTCCTTCCATGTCATATGTGAGTGCTGAGCCATTCTGATGTGATTGTAGGATTGGTTCCTACATGATCAGATATAATTGTTGAATGTCATTCTTGGAATGGAGGCACCTAGTCAATTACCAAGAATAATCAGCTTGGTGCTGAGATGCCATTATTTGGGAGAATGGAGGAACCTAGTCAGTTACGAGGAATCCTCAATCCAGGACTGAGAGCCATTCTGGCATGATGTGTTTACACATGGTCAGATGTAAGTGCAGTGCCCTTCCAATGCAGTGTGTTCACACATGTTTGGATTTAAGTGCAAATCCCTTTCGATGCAGTGTGTTTGCACATGGTCAAATGTAAGTGCAGATCCCTTCCGATGCAGTGTGTTTGCACATGGTCAGATGTAAGTGCAAAGCCCTTCCAATGCGGTGTGTTCACACATGGTCGGATATAAGTGCTGATCCATTCTGGCATGATGTGTTTATACATGGTCAGATGTGAGTGCTGGGCCTTTCTGACAAGATATATGTGAGTGTTGGGAATGCCTTTCTAACAAGATGAGGTTAGATGTAAGAGCTAGGTGGGTCATTCTGACTTGGGATCATATATAAGTGCTAAAGAAGACCTACATGAAGGATAGGCCTACAACCAGCATGAAAAAGGGCTAGCTCTGTAGAACTTCCTGTGACGAGAAGAATCAAGAGATAGCACTGATGATGATGATACAGACTTGATGATGATCCAGATCAAGTGATGATCCAGACTTGATGATGATCTAGATCAAGTGATGATCCATATTTGATGATGATACAGTGATGATGATCAAGCAGTGATGATCCATATCTAGTGATGACCCAGATCCTAAGATGAAGAAGACTTGAAGATGAAGACAGCCTGAAGATGAAGATGACGAGATGATCCAGTTGATACAGAGAAGAATACCAATGCTGAAAATTGTGTCGAAAGAATACCTTCCTAGCTAAGATGGAATGTTGATGTATTTGTAACTTCAGAATGTATTCACTTGTATATTTCATTTATTGTACCCCGTTGTTTATTTTGGGAAGTATCTGTAATGTAATTGATTCATGTCATGCCTCGATGTTCCTATCGAGAGGTTCTATAATGTAAACAAGTCATGTCAAGTCATTGTGGGTAACCCTCCTATTGTTCAAGGGTTAAAGTCCCTGTAGTTGCAAGGCCCTAGGTTTATTAGACTCTCCTAGAGAATTCAGCCCTAGTGAGTCATTGTCAAGTTGGGAATTAGTATAAATAGAAAGTGAGCCCATCTATTTATTACACACTCACTCACACTCAGTTGTAGTGCATAGCTGAGGAAGAAGAAGTTGTTGGGGCTAGAAAGAAAGAGGCTACTATTTCTCAGGAAATCATCTTACTATTTTTGGGGCTTTTCTTTTGGTGCTAATTCTATCTCTGAGGAAGTTGTGGGGTTTTCTCCTTTATGTTTTCCCAGAGGAAAATCTTTGTGTTCATTGTCTCATGTGTTTGATTGATGTGCTTTTTATTCTCTCAATTAAGATCATAAGTTAATACTAGCTTAAATGAAAAAAATATAACATGGGGGGTTCATTAGGGGGTCTCCCCATACATATTTCTAAATATATAACTTGATTTACACACTTTTATTTTGGCCATTTTGTCAAATTTCGTCCTATGGGGGACACCCTCCCTAAGAGAGCCAAAATAATAATAAAAATGGCTAAAACTGATGCAAATATGTCGAGAGAGTCATAACAAATCATCCATAGAAATTCCCTTTCCATTTACTTGACCACACAAGCCAAATCGACTTCTTCAGTGATTTCCTAGTTCATTTTTTAGTGGCACATCCTTTGAAAATAATAATAATCATCATAACTTCGTTGAGGCTAAGAACTAGGGAAAATTGACTACACATAAGTGTATGGAGACATAGTAGAATGGTACAAGTGACTACTCATACCCCATGGAGCACTGTGGCACCCTAGGAGAACCGTAATAACTGAAATCTATAATAAAAAAATATGATCTGACCATTAATAAAGTTATAATAATCATTGATGAGTAAGTATAAGGCTCATAAATAATATTTGGACAAAATCCCCTAGGTGAGGTAATTAATGCATATTTTGACCCCCCATGTATTGAACAAGGTCTACACTTTTGATGTCCAAAATGTGGGTACATGATAGTCCTCCCCTCCCAAATCTGCTTGTCCTCAAGCCGAAGCACTCAAAAGTGCTGCAAATTTGTCCACCATGTAGGAGAACTGGAGTATGAACTCATGTGCAAAAAATTTGACTTGCTCCATCAAGCTAGCTTGTAAAGTCTCTCCAAAAACAAGCAACTACAGGGTCCCATTGCTTGCATTGCACCCCCTTTAGTGAGAATTCCTTCCAACACATATTATCAGAAAAAAATATGCCTATATCCCATTTACTCAACTATAAGTATCCAAACATTAGTATCCACCATAAAAATTTATCATCACAGGAAATGAAATTTGTGATTTGGAAATCATACCACTGCACTGAAAATTGGAAATTCTCAATGCAAAATTGGAAATCTGTGTAATTTCCCCACCCAACATTAATTTATTGATATGATTTATGCACATCAGCATTTAATCTCACAATTCTTTTGTTGCAATGACATGGGTGTGTGTTCCATGTCCCAAGACAATTGCAGTCATCCTCCAACAACCATAAGTTCCCATGTTGCTCACAGAAGATGTAGGATGTGTCTTCTAAAACTTCCATGGTGTAAGAAAAAGGTACACCCTCCAAGGTGCATAAATTCAACAATTATCTACCCATTCCTTCCATTGATGAATAAATCCTCCAACTATCAGATCCATATGGGGATTTTATTGCTTTCACATGTTCCGAATCCCAATGGCTCAACTCTCTTCCACTAGTCATGCAATCACCGCCATGAATGGAGGAATCAAAGAAAGTATATGGATGCATTTTTTGCAGCTGGGAAGGGGTGATTCTCTCAAAAAATCCCCATGGATGAGTGTGGAAGCCTCTTGCTCCTTACTCTGCACCAAAAGAAAGAATCACCTCGCCTAGTTGTCGTTCTCATGTGTTGTAGTTGTAGTAAAAGGTGTAGAGTATGGAAAGTCATGAACCAAATTGAAACTTTGGTAATACTCATCCACCAAGAAAGTAGGTGAATCCTTGACTCCTTTTACTGATTCATATTTTGTACCTTCTTGTGCCTCCCCCAAGAATATACACTTTTCACCAAGAGGCATATCCAAATCTCTCTGAAAAATGCAAGTGCTTGGTCTCTATTTTGTTTTCTTTCAAGTCCTTCAGGAACATAAAAATCACCATGAACCTATTGTGCATATGTACTAGAGGTATATGATGGCTACAAAATATATCTTCATGGCTGGACACATGTCAGGATAATCTCATTCACAACAAAGAATTTATTGCAGATATTAAACATTTTACCTCCCACAGTTTTTATTCCAACGGTGTATCTTTCCAACTAATCAATGGATGGATAAGTAATTTTATTTTTTGATCCATATGGAATGTTATCAACCTTCTTTCTTATATTGAATAACACTTCACCCTTATTCTCAATATCAATGGGTGCCTGGCCAATATTGTCGCCCTCGTAGCTTTTCTCAAGCATATGCAAAGTTGTTATTTACTCATGGTTGTCCTCTACATGTGGTTCCTCCATTATTCCCAAGACATTTCCTTCCATGCAACATGAAATCTGTGACACCCTCAACTCCTTTTGAATTTGATAGGTTTACAACTTTGACTCTTGAAGGGATATTTGTGTGATCTTCAATGAGTTACTAGTGATCTCCAACTCATGAGTGAACCTGTCTGATTCTTCTTCCTCCTTCTTGAGTGCATTATGGTACATATCAGGCACCATGAGGAGATGATATCTGTTAGATAGTAAGTTCACATAGCTCTCCTTCATCTTTCCCATGCCTTATTTCAGTGTTATGCACTCCTCCAGAAAGTCTTCTCCTTCCATCTCCTCTGGAATCTTTCGAATAGCATCTTGCCACTAAGGCATTGATGTCAACAATGTTGTTCATGGCTTCCATAAAATTTTCTCTTTCCTCCTTAAGCGGTCCTCTCAGATGATGTCGCTCACAAAGAATATCCTCCACCAAGGTTTCTTCCTCTAACAACTAACATATAATACTACTTTTCGTGTGACATGGATCCACAACACAAAAGTCATTCTCATCATACAAGTCAGCCTTTGAATTTTCTGCAAAATCACTTCCATGGTGTGAAGTGGAGGGTATCTATGAAGGCTGGAATGACATGTGATCTGTACAAAAATCAGAAATAATCTCATGCCTTATAATTTCAGCTTAATCATGTTGCAAGGGATTCCAAAATTCTGAACTGTGTCCATCCCTTTGCATCATATTTTTCTCCTTCAAATTTCCTAGTTCACATCCAGTTGGTGGGGGCTTGTCTTCCACTTCATTAGGGAGTTCAGATGATGAATTTAGATATGATATTTGTTATTCTTTTCAATCTGATCCAAAATATCCCTTATCACCATTGACAACATCACCTTTCTTTGCACTGATTTTTTGTTCGCCAATATAGAGACTAGGAGTAAATTCATCTCTCTCACAATTGTCCTTCATCTTGCAGTCCTCAGATGCAAGTGAAGAATTTTTACCCTCCCAAGGATAGTATGGTTGTAGGAGAACATGGATTCTAAAAAAAACAAAACCTTCATCATACATTTTCTTCACTTTACCATCTCCATGTACAGATAATTTGGTGGCTTGCTCCTCCACCAAATTTTCCAGTTCACAACTAAGCAGTGTGGCCTTGTTTTCTTCTTCATTATGTGGCTCAGGAGGTGACTGTAAATATTATTTGTGTGACTATTTTGGATCTGATACAAAATATCTCTCACCACTCATACCTGATCCAACACCTTGAGCAGTTATCTGGATATCACCCACCAAGAACCTTGCAATGGATTCAACTTCAATTTCATGGATCTACGTCTCTGCTTCATTTCTCTTCTCCTTCAAGGAGCTTGAAGCTTCTTCATCAAGATGGTCACTGGAAGTTCTATTTGGAAAAAATACAAACATCCTATTACTTCTTGGAGAAGCATATCTATTTGATTAATTTTCCTTCTTTCCTCCTCTTTTGGCTCTAGGAGGCAACCTTCCAGTCTCCACTTCCTTGCACGCTTCATCAACCATGTGTGCAATCCTTTTCAGGTTTGTCCCACAGTATGGATCTCTGAACAACTTCTGTATCTCAAAATTGTAGCACTGTTGGAAAGAAATGACCTCCCTTATCTCTTATTTCAAATCATAGTACTCCATGGAGTACTGGAAGTATTCCTTAAGGTGTCTTCCATTGAACATTTGTTCATTGATACTGGTAGATCTCTACCAAATGGAATCATCATAAATTGGGAGCCAGAGATCATCCATATCATTTCCACTACCTGTATTTGAGGTATTGCATGAGTGTTATCAACCCATATTTAACTTCTTCATCCAAATGCCGACATTCCTTATGTTGGTACAAAAAAGGACAAATTAGGATTGAAGTTTTCCAAAACACTATAGATGGGCATGACTTGGGATGCATTTACCCTCAAACCAGCTTGATATATATTTTTTCTAAGTGTTGGGTTGCATACGCGACTATCTGCATTGCAACTCACGTACTGTATGTGAGTATTTGCATTGCAACCCGCATACACTAGCATATGCGGGTTTCCTTCGAGAAACTCGCATGTCATACGCATGTTGCCTATATTAATAGTCGCGTACACCTTATTTTGACTTTAAAACATATAAACGTGATTATATGAGATTATTTGGGCCCTAATCCATAACTATCCCAACTGTTTCAACCACCCCAACCTTCAAAACCACTCTATTTCCCAAAGTATAAATAGAGGCCTTGGGGTGGGGAATAATCAATCAGTTTTGGAGAGAAAAGTTATGCTGGTGGTATATCTTCAAAAATATTGGAGCAGCAGAACTCAGATTCCTTTGGTTGCAGAGGAGTCCTTGTCTTAGAAGCTGGGTTGTAGTCTTATCTGATTCATCGATTGTTAATAAAGACAATTCTTCTTCCAATATTGTGTTGAGTCTATTTCATGTACTTTAGTTAATGAATGTATTTGATTATATGTTTGATATATTTTTCATATAACCTATGATATATATATGCATGAGATATTACTTGAAGGATTTACTCTTTGCAGGTGAAAGAGGTGCATCCCTGGAAGCTTTGGAGAGAAGAGGAGTGGGAGAAGATCAAGCTTGGATCAACCTTCAGTAATCGGGTAAGTCAAGACTTTCTTCATATTCCCTTTACATTCTCTAGTAAAGCTGATTGTATGCAAGGTTAGTAGTAAGTTGGTAACCCCAGACCCTAGGTTATAAGGGTGATTTATCCTGAACAACAGAACTGGCAACTCCACTAGGGAGTCCATCCTGCTGTGGGTTAGTCTTGTAGACACTTTCCCAGTCTTTGCTCTGATTTAGTGTGTGGTTGTCTATCTTGACTTTGATTTGCAGTAGTGTGTCCAGAGACCTTTTTTATTTTTTCTTTTTGAATTTTTTTTTTGTGTACATGAGTTGATGTGATACATAGTTGCGTACAACAACTTGTATATGCGGGTTGCTCTATAAGACATTCATGTACTGTATGCAGGTTGCTCTATAAGACAGTCGCGTATGGTCCTCGGGTTTCTCTATAAGACAGTCGTGTATGTCTTTTAGCAGCACAAAATTTTAGGGAGGGTTGCTTGTCCTTGTCTTGCTTGGATTTTTCTCTGCTTGAGGGTCTTCTGTTGTTGGCATCTTCCTGTAAATCTGAAAGTCTTGTACACCATGCTTTGTGCTTTTTATCAAGCCTTTGAGTTTTATTGTTTGAGTCTTCTTGCACTTATCATTTTGAAGTGAGTTCTCTTGTCAGTAGAGGAAATTTCAACTCAAAATGGGCCTCCTAAAAAAATTAATAAAATAATAGTTAAAATAATAAAATAATATTTATTAATTTTGGAGGAAGAAAAGAAAAAAACTACTTTTTTTGTTTGTATTTGGACATATCTCCTCATTTTTTTGCTCAAATTTCAATTAAGAGAGCTCAATGGATGCAGAATTAAATTCTTCATCCAACAAGTACCCACTCGACATACTTTTGACGGACCCCGCTACCCCAAAAACAAGAAATACCTGAAAAAAACGTGATGATGACATTTTAGGTATTTCTTGTTTTTGGGGTAGCGGGGTCCATCAAAATTATGTCAAGTGGGTACTCATTGGATGCAGAATTTAATTCTGCATCCATCGAGCTCTCCCGATCGAAATTTGAGTAAAAACACGAGGAGATATGTCCAAAATACAAACAAAAAAAGTAGTTTTTTTTATGATACCTATGCCCAAATTTATATTAAAAAAGTGTTTAAGACCTATACGGTATTTCAAATTTAAAGAAATTTCATTAGCTAACACATGATGACATGGAATTTGAGTTAAAGTTAAAAGGCCCATTTTGAGCTAAAATTTCCTCTAATGTTGGGTGATAGATTCAGTGCTGTGTATCTGAGTCAATGATCAGGATTTTGGATACCTTGTACTCTGTACTACTTTCGAGTGGTATCAGTTTGTTACTTGTCCTTTATTGTTTTTAGTGGATTTTATTCATTTATTCTTCCCAAGTTAGGTGTTTACCAAGTCTCCTCCTTAAGTGGTTAAATTTGGTTTTTGCAAATCCGCTATACTTCATATTGCTTTCTTTATAGTCTGATTATTCAAACATACTCAAGAAATTTTGCATTTAGGTGCATGGTAATTTTTTGAAGAATTTGAAAAGAAAAAACATTTGATACTTTTTCATTTAGTTGCATATAGTAGTTTTCTAGTATTTTCGAATAAAATTTCAAAAATTACAAAAAAAAACAAGTCTTAGTCTTCTCATACTTAGTTGTAATTTCATTAGCTCATATTTACAAAAAGAAAATAAGCTTGATTTAAGTGGTTGTAATTTGTTTTGGAATTCATTTTATACACCTTTCTACTTTTCTTATCGAGTCTAGAATATCATAGTCATTCACGCCACTTACCCTCTGACTAAGAACAACCCTTAAGATGAACTCTATAATTTAAAATTTATTAGTAAGTTTTGTTTTATAGGGTCATACACCTACTAGCTTTGAATAGACTTGTGGGATAGGAAGTGTAAACTCTCCACAAGTATTTAAATTCAGATGTAGTTGGCCAATCAATAGGTAAATCCTTCTCTATGTTGGTAGTATCTGGGAAGCTCCTCTCAAACGGGAGCTAAGCATGAGGCCGCATGGAGGCTTGGACTGAGGAGATAACCCTCTGATTCCTTGTCAAAACATAGACCAATGTTTTTGTGCATTTGGGGATTCTGTCCTAAATAGAGTTTCAGGATTTTCTACCCTACCCATGCATACAAACCATTCTTGCGACTGTCCCCCAAAAGTATTGATATAGTTAATATAGCCTTTAGTCTCTTTGACATATAGGGTTTATACATAGGTAAACCGGAAGGCTATTTCTGGTTCACCTTGGATGGGCTTGGAAGGTAACCCTTGTCAAAAGTGTAGGAGGGTGGTGGGTGATTCCTCCACTTGTGCCTAAGAACCTCTTCAAAGACGCCAAGAAACTATCTCTCAGCTTTCTTCAGGAAAGCATATCTTATACCCTTTGTCATTGTTGAGACTTTAGGAAATTTTGTAGTGATTGCTCTGTGGTTTGTCTATGTTTAGCCGACCTTAGGGTGTGAAGAGTCAAATTTACAATCGTGGAGGACCAATCTGTCAGAAGGTCATGAAGGTTACAAAACCTTCCTCTGCTTATTAAATTGGAACCTCCACCTCCCCCTCAAAGGCAGAGATTAGACACGGACGGTTCTTTTGAACCGATAGGAGTTAGTGAAGTTTTGGGTGAACCAAAACTTAGGGAAAAATAGTTTTATTTAACTACAGTTGAGATAGAAGAGTTGCAGGCTGACGAGTTTGGAAGGAATTTTAATTCACCTCTAACTGACCTAAACGATCCAGTGATCGTCTAGGTTTGTCCTTTCAATTCACCCGTGAGTCATGTCCCTCTGGGAAAACTAATGTCTACTGGGTGAGGGGGCATCCTTTGCTGCCTTCTCCGTAGAGTGTTTGACAAACAACTCATGAAGATGTTTAGCCAAATACTCTACAGTGGGATTTTTCATAGAACCAACCACACCATAGGCATGGGGTCCAGGATTAGGTTTCTCTACATTATGCGCTGGCCTCGGTGCATCAGGGATGATCTCATATAAAATCCAAGACTGATAAAATATCAAATCTAGATACTGGTCCCTGAAGATAGCCTCTTCCTCATTGGTCACTCCCAAAGTAGATACATCCTTAGATATATAGGGCAATAGGGATTTAAGGAACCATTCTAGTAAAAAATCGGGAGGAATAGTGGCTTTGATAAGGATCTTTTGTCTTCTCCACTCTTGGATGTGATTTGAAACATGAGTGGCCTTGTCCTACTGAAAGGTAGACAACAAGTTTGTCCCGAAATCATATTGGATAGGAAGTTGGAAGTGACTAAGGAATACATTATCCAAGTCCCAAAAATGATCAAATGTAGCAGAAGGCAGTTCAATGTACGATTTTTCTACCGTATTGGTCAAAGTTCTTTGGAACAATCTCAACTGAACTGTATCATCATTTAGTGAGTTGGAAGAGCACCACAAGTGGAAAGTGGTGACATGAGCTCCTGGATCATCACCAAATTTTCCTTTGATTTTGGAATATCCAAGGGTAGCTTTGTAGGAACGGGTGGCCAGGAGGAGTTATGTCTCACCAGGTCATTCATTAGCTTCGACAAGTCTGGAAATTTTAGAGTTGCTAGGAAATGGAGCTTGGGTCTAACCGGAGCATTAAAAGTACCAGCTTGGGGATTAGAGCGACTTTCTCCCATGTTCCTAGATGTGAAGGCGAGGTCGCCCCCTGCTGTCGATTGCGAAGTGGTCGGGCTGCTTTGGAAAGGATTCCACACATAAGCTAGTGGATTGTTAATGTGTAGTATAGTATATGAGGTTCAAGCTGCCCTAGTTGAAGATGGGGTTTGGAACATAGGAACAGGTATCCCTCCACTAAAAAGAGAGAAAGGAGCTGAAACCAGAGTTTGAAAACCTTGACCATAAGAATTAGGGATTTCGAACTGCACCCCTACATATGCGGGTGTTGGACCCACATATGGAGTGGATGGGGAAATGTGCCCCCCATTCCAAGGAAAACCCTGGAAAAATGACAAGTATCCTATAGGACCACTCTGAGCAGTGTGTGCGAAGGAATTAGGAACATAAGGTACACTAGGAATCCCAGTGACCACTCCACTAGAAGTAACTTCTAAATTTGTGGGAGTCAGTGGTTGAACCACCCGGCTAGCTGGAGTTAAAGGTGTAGTAGGTATACTTATTCAAGGGACACCAACCGGGGGAGGTGGCACCCCTTCAGCCGGAGCAGCTAAGGTGGATGTAGAAGAAATTTCTCCTGCAGTAGACATTAGTTTTTCTAGAGGGACATGACTCATGGGTGAATTGAAAGGACAAACCTATACGATCACCCGGTGGGAAAAAGAAGAAAGGAAAGAAAGGTGAGGGAAACCAAAACAAGAAAAAACCCACAAACAATGCTGATGGGGGAAAAGAAATAAAAGAAGAAGGTTAAATTCCCATGTAATTTTTTCCATGAAGATCACTTGACCCATCAATCTACCCTTATTTACCAAGCTCAGAAGCTCCTAAAAGGCCAACAACTGGTTGTCCTGAAGGATCTTTTTCCCCAAGGACATAATTCTACTTTAGCTTCAAATGTAGCAGGGGGCACCCCAAATGCTCCTAACCCTAATTATATCAACATGGTTTAATCCCAGAATTTTCTCCAGACTAGGAACAAGAACTATGAGACAGAGGCTTTGGAGAAGGGTAAGTCAATAGGTGAAACTTCCAACCCTCTCATGATTGAAAAACTTGTCGAACCTATGCCTAAGATACTGGAAGGTTTCTTCAAGAAAACCTTGAACAATCCCAATGCTAGGGATGTAACCAACTACTCGGTAGTTGAGGGTTTATCCCAGACCCCTTCTGCAATGTCAGCTTTAGAGGTGTTACAGAGTTGTCAAGCCTAGCGAGATGCACTCTTAGCAGCCTTAGGAAGTATGGATTCATCGAGCCTCATGGCGAAGTTTAATTTGTCTGATATCAAAATTCGCCTACCTTATCATTTGGCCTCATCAATAGATGTCATCTATTGGTAGAAAAACCATTGGAAGGGCAATCGTCGATGAGGGTGCTTCCACATATGTCATGTCCTTGTCTTGCTGGAAATCTCTTAGATCTCTAGAGCTAGTTCCATTGAACACCCTACTTACTGCTTTTGATGGAAGGTCATTTCGTCCACATGGTATCCTACCGGATTTCGAAATAAAATTGGCAGGGAAGGCAGTGTCTGTTGAGGTATAGGTGATTGATGCACCTTTGGATTATAACATGCTCTTGGGGACAAGATGGAATTATGCCATGTCTTCTATTGCATCGGCCATATTTCGGGTAGTAGTGTTTCCACACAAAGGGAAGTTGGTTACTGTAGACCAACTCAGTTTTACTCGAAAGGGCCGCATGGAAACTAATGAGTCCTCTGTGCCATTAGCTGATCAGGTTAAAGCTACTTTAGAGAGCTTAGGGGCTGGAATGTATGCATCATTGATGGGCACATTCGATTTTCCAGCTCTGATTAATTATCTAGGTTCTACTAGTGTAGGGAAGGCTATTACTACGGTTGTTAATAGAACAGATCCTTAGGTTTTTCCTTCCTACCATGAACCTGAAGTGCCCTTGTCGACAAAAAAAGTATCTTATCAAGATATCGTTCATTGTTAGAATAATAAATCCATAGTTACCTACCTTAGACATTAATTAATCCATTTTTTGTCTTATCTTCCTAGTTTCCAATATTCCACTCTATGCAAGTTGTCTTCCACATGCCATAGAAGTCAAACTTGCTAAAAATGATTCATGGAGCACTTGGGAAACCCCCTAGTATCTGTATTTAGCATGTCTACTTTATTCCAGATCCTCCCTTATGCATATCTGCTTTTTCTGCTAAGTTGCCTGCTTTATTGAGATTTATGGCAAAAGGGAAAGTAAGACTAGGTGTAGTTGACTTGTTTTCTTCTCTCATCATCCTCCATTATTTTATCCTAATAAAAGAATGCATGAGTTGTATTTCCATCCCTTATTATATTGTCTACTTGACTTTTCCAATTCGTGAGCCTATAAGTGGATTTGGAAACTGCTGTATGCACCTATGGGGGATTTGACTAGATTTAGTAAGCCTACTTTTTTACTATTTCGAATGGAATTCTTATGCATTCAAATATCTCATGTAATTATATATTGAAGCAGCCTATTACTTCATAAGTTTGGCTATTGTACACTTATTCAATACTGATTAATGTTATGCTCCAATTTCAGTCTCCTTCGTGTGTAAATTTGCATGTTTGATTAGCAATTTTGTGAGTGCAATTGTTCTATCACTTGGGTTCAATTTCCACATGGTATCAGATCCTTTGTAGATTGATTTCTATCCTTCCATATTGCTATTTCAGGTTCGACATATTGACTGGGAGAATTCTACTGACTAAAGGGCACAGTTTCTGAGCTATGGATCAATCTCAGAAGATCATCTTGACTCCATTTAATTTCTTTGAATCGAAAGTAGAGATGGAGATACTTTTGAGAGAGAAAGGTCTCTACAGGGTGACTATGTAAATTGCATTAGAGCCAAATGCAACTGCAGAGAAAATTAAATGGAAAAATAGGAGGGATGAGGCCTATTGTCTTCTATGTCTGAGCATATTAAGAGATCTCCTCTTCCATCTTGATGGATTGACATCACCTAATGAAGTGTGGGAGAAGCTTGTAGATATTTTTGGTAAGACATATGAGATGAGAGGACATAAAATGGAGAATGAAGTGATCTCCTTGAGTCCCAGTAGCTTTGAATCCCTGCAACTCTACTTTTCCAAGTTTAAATCCCTTGTTTTGCAGCTCAAATAGTGTGGAATTGAAAAGAAGGAAGATCAACTAGTTTTGGCCATACTCTCAAAGCTTGGCCCTGACTATTTAGTGTTTGTTTCAACCTTCCATGCCACCAAGTTGATAGCTCAAGCCTCAAAGATGCCTAAGCTTGCAGAGTTCATGGAATCCCTCACACAAGAACAAGATAAATTGGTGATGATGGGCACCATCAAACCTTCCAAAGACCAAGCTTTGGTTGTTGGATATTCGATGGTGGATTCAAAAGACAAGAAGAAAGCTAAGAAGCCACCTGAGCAAAAGAGAGACAAGAACAAGTCTCAAGAGGATCCCCAAGGCTCCAAGAAGAACTCCCAGAAGAATAAGAACAAAGGAGAAATGAGCAAGTGCGCATACTGCAGTAAGGGCTACCATCTTGAAAGCTCCTGCATGAAGAAGCAAATTGACATGTTGACCCAAATCCTGGAGCAGAATAACATCTCCCTTCCTGATTTCTAGAATAAGAGGGAAGGAGGATCAAATTCAAAGGACAGAGAGAGAGTACTTGCCTTGGTTGCTGGCACATCAAGCTCACCTAGCTTCATCATAGACTCTGGAGCTTCAAGACATATGGTTTTGACCGAGGAGGCGTTCTCCTCTCTTGACATGTCGAAAGGTCCACCAATAGTGCTCAAAGATGACTCTCTCACTGACAGTTTGGGGAAAGGAAGGATTGATATTGACCATGTTAAGTTTAGTAATGTATTGTATGTTCCAGGTCTTGCCTCTAACCTCTTATCAGTGTATCAGATGACCCACACAGGGTCTCTAAAGAAGGTCATATTCTCCCCTGATGATTTTGAGATCACAGAGATATTGAATGGTAAATTCATTGCAAAAGGAGTTGTAGATCACACTTCGAAGGTATACATGTTTTCACATTCTCTACCCTACCTAAACCCCTCTGCTCTTCTAATTCATGCTAATGAGGCAAGCAAGATTTGGCATGAAAGATTTGTCCATATTAAATATAAGTATCTTTCTGATCTAAGTGAAAAAGAAATGGTCATAGGGTTACCAAAGATTAAATTTTCCAAGGGATTCTGTCAAGGTTGTATCCTAAAAAACACGCAGAGCATAAATTTGAGAGAGCTAGTCATGAGAGAACCTCTGCACCTCTTGAGTTGATCCACGGTGATGTTGCTGGTCCATTTCCTCATATGTCAATGATTCAAGCCAAATATGCATTGACCTTCATAGATGACTTTTCTAGGTATTGTTGGGTTTACTTCCTGAAGCATAAGTCTAAATTTTTTTACGTCTTCAAAGTCTTTAAGGCCTTGGTTGAAAACAAGTCTGGGAGGAGACTCAAGATCCTCATATCTGAAAATGGTGATGAGTATGTATAGTCTGATTTCATTCAATATTGTAAAGATGTAGTTATTCAAATCCAGCATTCAATCCCTTACACACCACAGCAAAATGTTGTTGCTGAGAGAAAGAACAGATCACTGAAGGAGATGGCAACCTGTATGATGGAGGCTAATACTTTTCCACCAAAGTTTTGGGCTGAGGCTATAAACTATGCATCCTATATCTATAATAGGGTGCCTCATAAACAACTTGATGGTATGACTCCTTTCGTAGCTTGGAGTGGGCACAAGCCAGATATGACCCATTTCAGGATTTTTGGCTCAAAGGCTTGGGCTAGAATTCCAACTGAAAAGAGAAAGGCTTTGCAGCCCCAAATCCAAGAATGCCTATTTGTTGGGTATTCTAAAGATTCAAAAGGGTGCAATCTGATCAACTTGAGCACAAACAAAGCCTTCATTGAAAGGAGTGTTCAGTTCCAAGAAGAGCCTTTAGCAGCAGTTGAAGTTGGAGAGTCTTCTTCACCACCAGAACCATTGAATGTAAGTGAAGAGACAAATGAGTTTATTGATTCTGATATGTATTATAATGATTATTTAATTGCATATCCTAACAGTCCTATAAGACCAAAATGGGCAGCAAATACCATTGCAGCTGGGGAACTAGTTGGAAATCCTAGTGATCCTAGGAGTACTAGATCTCAGTTTGAGAGTGCCCTGTGTATGAAAGACCCTTTGTTTGCAGAGAAGTGCTATCTGATGGTTGAATCATACCCATAGACATATGAATATGCAGCACATGATCCAAGATGGAAAATAGCCATGAAAGAAGAATTCAGCTCACTCTAGAAGAACAACACTTGGGAACTGGTTGATCTTCCCCCGAGGAGGAAGCTAGTTCAATGTAAGTGGGTTTTCAAAACTAAGTTTGATGATGATGGTTCACCTTTGAAATATAAGGCAAGATTGGTAGCCAAGGGATACCCACAGGTACATGGTATTGACTACAATGAAACCTTTGCACCAGTGGCAAAGATGGACTCCATAAGGCTAGCCTTAGCCATTGCAACTTCGAAGCAGTGGGAGGTACATCACATGGATGTGAAGTGTGCTTTCATAAATGTAGATATTACTGAAAATATTTAAATGTAGAAGCCTTAAGGTTTTGTTTCTAATCCATATTTTGTGTGCAGGTTAAAGAAATCATTGTATGGGATCAAGCAAGCCCCTAGGGCTTGGTATGCCAAGATTGATGGATTTCTGCTGTCATTGAGTTTTGTTCGATGCAAGTATGATCCTAATGTTTATTTGAAGCTGATTCATGGTTCTTTGATGATTACTTTCTTGTATGTGGATGACCTTCTACTTACAGGAAGTTCAAAGAAATAAATTGCCTCCTTGAAGGATGCAATGAACCATGCATTTTCTATGACTAATTTGGGGTTGTTGAGCCAATTCTTGGGTCTCGAAATTGCTCAATCCCAACATGGAATAAAAGTACATAAGTCCAAGTATGATTTAGATTTGCTGAACAAGTTCAACATGAAATATTGCAAGCCAAGCAAGACTTCCTTCCTTTCAAGAGTTAAGCTTGAAGAAGCAGGTTCTTCTCCTATGGTAAATAATACACTGTATAGGCAGTTGATTGGGTTTTTGCTTTACCTTACACACACTAGACCTGATATTTATTATGCAGTAAGTGTGGCTTCAAGATACATGGATCAGCCTCATGAGATCCATTGGAGAGCAACCAAAAGGATCCTTAACTTTGTTCAGGGAACAAGAACTCATGTGATCTTCTACAAAGCTAAATCTGATCTTGATTTGATTGGGTTTACTGACAGTGATTGGGAACGTGACAACACAGATTGAAAGTCAACATCAGGATATGTGTTCATGCTTGCTGAAGGACCAATCAGCTGGTCAAGCAAGAAACAAAGTGTCATAGCACTCTCATCTACAGAAGCATAGTACATAGGAGTTGTAAATGCAGCAACTCAATGTTTATGGTTGTAGGGGATACTTGGTGAGTGTGGCTTCGAATTAGAGTTTTCAAATATTATCTATTGTGATAATTAGAGCACCATTCAAATCTACAATGATCCAATTCAGAGACAGGGAACCAAACACATTGAGATTCATATGCACTGTAGCAAGAATTTCTCCTTGCTATAGGGGAAGAAATGGCTCCCTTGGAAAAGATTGAAAGGAAAAACAGAAATTAAAGAACAGTAATGAAAGCAAAGGTAGAAGAGAAATATGGATAACCCCTCTGCAAACAAAGGTTAGGGTTCCACTTCCAATAACCTGCAAACAATCATTAAGCTACAGTAAACCGAAATACCTACAAAACAAGTTAGGAAATAAGCCTACAAATGAAACCATGGGTTAGAAAGCAAAGAAATTACTAAGCAAATAAAACAAATAACAAGCTATACCTTCTCTTTGGGTGGAATGGGCCACCATGCCCTAGCTTGAAGAAGCACCTCTCTTGGATGGGGGAGCTATGGCTCAATGGAGATGGAGGAGAGGGAGTGTGGGTGGCTTGAGAGACAAAGGGTCTCAAGGCATCCACGGGCAGCATAATAGTATGCAAGGGAGAATTGTTTTGAGAGTGACCCCCCACCCTCCTTTTATAGCATTTTTTGGGGTTTTAGGGTTTTAAGCCCTTGGTCCGAGCTTTAGCCCCTTTTTTGGGCTTTTAGCCCCTTCCACCCTAATTTTAGCTCCTTTTAGGGTTTTATCCCCTTTTTGCGGGCTTTAGCTCCTAGGAGAGTATTTTAGGCTCCTTTTTGGGGTTTTTAAGACCTTTTCTTCATCCTTAAGCATTTTTTAGGGTGTGGGGGTCTAATGGAGGATCGTGAAGTGGTGTCCTTGGGTGGTGTAGGTCATGGAGAGCTTAGTGAGGGATTTTTTGGGTTAACAGATTGCCCTCTGATGTGTGAGGGTAGGAGCTCATCGTATGCCCGACGAACATCATAGGATTTGCTACGTAAAGGCGGTGCTTTCGGGGATGGGGCATGGTGGCTTTTGGTTTTTGTATTAATATGGTTTCCATCAATGGGTGAGATACAAATAATGTGTGACATGTATATGGATGAGGCAGGCATCCCCATGCTCATGACAATGTCAAAAGAATAATTTGATCTATGTTCTAAAATACAAGAGCTGATCATATACAACTGATGTTACAATAATGGTTGCCTCAATGTGAGGATGAATACAATACTGATCTGGTACATTGGACCCATAGAATTCTCATGGAATGTTATATCTTTATGAATTACAGTGTGCTAAATCTGGAATGATAAATAGCTATATGGACTTGCTGATTGAGAGTTAGAGTCTCTGTGGTACAAGTATGTTGCATCAATCGTAAAGGTATATCGAAGCACTACTGGGGCTTCTAAACACTGTCTCCAACGCAACCCAAAAATCACAGGGGAAATAACCTATTTAGGTCCCTCAAGTAGACTCATCCATTTGCTAGATTCAGGTGACACCCGAGGTCTTCGACCAAATATTGTGCGGACCAAACCCTATACGAATCTCAATGGTGCGATATGTAGTTGGAATCAAGCACGTGAGAAACAACCATCCCGAGAGGCACTAAGGACTCCTCTCAAGTGGTCCAAGGAACTCATCAATGAGGTTAATGAAACCAAGATACAGGGACCTCTAGGTCTATCCTCTGGAATATATGTTTTGTCATCGACAGAGGGAGACCTGCCCCTAGTCAAGGCAATGATGTTTCCTTGACCAGGAGCGCAAGGGAAATAATTGAAAGGTGTGAGACAATCTGTGGACTGACCCACTAAATGGGGGGGGAGGAATTGAACAGGGGCAAGGGGAGTGTGGTAGACTCAAACTTCCTTTTTTCAGAGTATGATGGTAGGGCAGACCAGGCAGCAAATGAAACTAAATCATGGGAATGTGATCATAGCTATAATACTGGGAATGTCACTGCATATGGGAAATACTTGGAGGAGGTAGACACTTGTGAAATTGATGGTATCCAAGGAAGACACATTGCAAAGTACTATGAACAAAGGTGACCCAATGTGGGAATGCTACCAAGCTATTTTCTGTGGGGTGGTGTCTAAGGACACCGTTATGGTATGATCTCGTGGATTTTGGGAAAGCCCGAGAAGGTAAATGCTCAATGGTGCTTTCAATTTTAGAGAGTCTGAAAACACGAAGGAGACTCCAGTGGGGGCTATTTTTCATTGGTAGTCTCCTATGCCCGAAAAAGGATAAAATTATGTATAGGAGAGCTCGCCCATCCTATAAGGGATGAGAGACTTCTTTACAGTTGGTAGTCCAATCAAGCCGGAAAAGGTTAAACCTATACTTGCTAGACAATCATTCAGATACTTTTACAATCATGAATGAAACCAAGTTTGCTCAGCAATCTTTTCCTGATGAGAAGGCTAGAAAAGAGCTTAATGACAACCCGTGGTGAGATTTTTCGTAAAGTGTGGCCCCTCTGCCCGAGAAAGCATAAAAGTATGTAAAGGGGAACGGTCTTGGCTTGAGTGTGCCAAGGAAGTCCTTTTCAATTGATGGTCTACATGGTCCAAAAAAGGAGGTAAACGAGATGATGTAGATGCCCTTTCCTATACTTTAGCGAGTGGGAAAGGAAGCAGCTGCGCTCGGCTATCTTTTCATTGTTTTAAGGAGTCAAAAAAGAGCTTAAATGAAAATCTAGTGTGGTCAACCGATTGTGATGGAACAGGCGGTGCCCCATTTCGAGACGATGGACAAAGGTCCAAAGGTCATCCACGCAGTATGGATGGAGCAGAAGGCTCTCAAACATACCAATACATGCGTGGGATAAATCGCAGCAAAGGCTCACGAGTCGGTGCAACAGAGGCATGCAAACCGAGGTGGCTCTCGGATATAGGTCAGGAGAGCATGTGTGTGTTGCGGTGGACAGACTTGACTACATGTGATGTGAGTACAAGTCTGGGGGCACTTCTATGCAAAATACATGCAAGAAAAATAAATCATCTTGTGGACAGTGGTCCAGCGGTCCGAGTAAGGTGCGGTGAATGGAGAAGACACCTATGTGTTAAATGCAAAATAAAAGTAAAAATGGCATTTTTTAATAGGAGGTGACCTAAAAACTCGCATGAGTAGCGGCCAAGAATTGTGATACAAGTATAGGTCCGTAGACACTTACATCATCATGTCATGGCTCGTAAATCGAGGTGACTCGTGGGAAATGGTCCCGAAATTTATTTGCTAAACATGAGATGATGGTCTCATAATGAGATGGAAATGTGAGACCGGAGGTGTCAGAGGTGTCTCGAACTGGATCCTGCTGACTTTGGATTAGCAGCTAATGGTGCTGCCCCTGACTTGTGCTAAAAAATGTTGAAAAACAATGAAAGGGAAAAAACTATGCTATAAGGGACTCATTGTGGTTATATCATGCATAGACTCTCTTGAGGTGGATCTCGTTGCATAGCTTCTTCAAGAGTCGACCATCTGAGTCAGCGAAGAGGTATGCCCCCTTACCGAGACGAAGGTCATTGGCAAGGTGGGATGATGAAATTTGGTCTTTCATGGGAAGAACCGATTCCACACTATGGTTTAAAGGGAACGGGGTAGAACCAAAGGTGGTCTTACATATATCTCTTTCATCACGTAAGTGGCGCTGGGGTAGATCAGGTGGATCTTCCACGACCAATGAGACAGAAGGGAAACTAGTGCTATAGATCATGTAAATGGTACTGGTTGTGGTTTTGGTGTCCTTTCCCCCAGTCTCTGTTGGAGGAAGAGGGGCATGCCTGGAGACAAGAGGAGTCTTTGATGGACCTGGAAGTAGGTGCAACACCATCTCAATTGGCTAGACATGAGTCAACACATCCTAGGGCCTTAGAGGTAGGGTAGGTGGTTCAAGGTACCACACAGGATCTCCCAGTGTGAAATTCTATAGATTGCGGCTTTCCAAGGAAGACTTACTCATGATCCTGGATGGTAGGAAAAGGAAAAGGATCATGTTGATTGGGAATGAACCCCAATGTTTCCCTTGTAACTGAGGTTGCAGCTGTGGTTGGGGAAACAACGGAAGAGGCAGGTCTAATGGACCGTCAGTGATGGTGGAGACAAGAGGATCGGTAGAGCTGGACATCATGTAGATGGACATGGTGCCTGAAGAAGGAGGTGGGGAGTGAACTTCTTCAATCAGAGTGATCTCAGATTCAAGGGAATGTTGTCAGAGGTTGGCTAGAGCCATTCGAAACTTGGACAAGTCTTGGTAGTGGTGAGAATAATGTCCATACAAACTGCAAAGGGCACAAGCATGGTTTGTTCTCAATCCGTGTTCCTGACTATTGGTGCGGTTCGGAGTTCAACCACAGGGATGTTTTCATTTGTATCCATGGCATCTAAATGCACACAGATCATTGGGATTTTAGGGCAATTCTGATTTGGGTGGCCCTGTTGCTCGCAGCCGGTGCAAGGTGGGGCTTGTCGTGGCTCTATGGTAGCTTTGGCATTCTTTCCCCTAGCCCTTTTCAAGTGGGGCAGTGCGGGTGTGGGTGCAGCAGTTGGCTTTTGCAGACTGGGTGGAGGGTGAGACTCGATCGCGATGGGTTGGACCGAGGTTAAAACAACCTAGAGCATTGCTGGTTGAACCAGTGGATGAGGATACCACATCGAAATTCTGAATGTAAAGTTGGGTAAGCTTAAGGTGGCCATTACCGGTTTTCTCATGACATCCGATGGGGGAAAGAGGAAGGGATTTGTGTGGACTGGAGATGAGCCCAGATAACTCCCTGTTGGTTGCATGTGGGGATGTGGTTGTGGTTGCGGCTGCACATAATGCTATTGCTGCGGGTGATGTTGTAGCTACTATTGGTGTTATGGCTGGGGACGATGTTGTGGTTGTGGTTGGGGTTGCAGCTGTGGTTGTTGTTTAGGTGCAGCGGTGCTTGATGAGACCATGCACAAGTCCGCAGTTTCATTTTGTGTCGGTGGTGGTGATACTAATGGGAAAGGAGCCATCATGGTGGGATCGACAAACAACCCAAGGCCCACATTCAACAATGGGGAGGCTGGTGTGTTGTCAACCATAGTGTTGATTGCAGGGATGACATTAGCATGTGTAGTTGTCCCTTCTGACTTAATGGTGGTGATTGTCGGGATAACGTTGGCAGGTGTCGTTAACCCTTGCAGATCATGATAAGTGAGTTGATCAACCATCACAATCTTCCCTTCATGGGGGGACATCATGAGACGGAAGACAGTTGATGCCACTGCTCTCATGGCATACATATAACTCCTTCCGAGGAGAAGGTTATAGTGCAGTTGAGCATTGATGACCTCTATGTCGATCAACACTGTATTCCTGGCTAATGTGATGGGGACATGGGGGAGGATTCATTGGGATTTAGTGGGATGTCCATCATAAGCCCGCAAAGTTGTGGAGGATGATTGCAGAATTGGTGATCCAAGTTTTTGCCAAACCAAGGTAGACATAACGCATGTGGATGCCCCCTCATCCACTATGCACCAATGCACAACCAAATTTTGGATGGATACTAGGATTTGGAAGGTGATGGTGAATGGCATGTGTGGTTCTCTGTTCTCCATGTTGAATGTGATCAACTTGGATTCAGAGGGATCCACTGGCCCAAGGGCAGCTAGTAAGGCTTTCCGCTATGTTGGGCATGTTTTAAGTACCTCAAGAGTGGACATGGTGGTTGGCATTTGGACCAAATCATCCACAATGCTATAGCTGACTGCAGCTCTAGTCGTGGCATTATTGGCAATCCTGCATACGTGGGGGCATGGGAATGGGGTTAACTGAAGAGGTAGGTTGATTGTTTTGGATGTTGATGCCACTGATGTGTCAGCGGCTTCAATGGTGGTACCGTACTGATTCCGTCTGGTTTGCATGTTGGCCTCTTCAGCCATCATGGCTAGCAAGTGGTGAACACCTGTTTCGGCCATGGGAGGTGCCCCCAGAGCATTGGGATTGGGTTGGGGAGTGGGTGCAGTTGCCACCAACCCTTGGACTGGTAGTGGGTTTTGAAGCACCATGGTTTTGAAACACCATAGGAGGAAGTCCTTATGGTGCTTGGTTGGGTTGGGCTTAATTTGCAGTGTTGGTGGCCTGTTGAACCTCGTTCTAAATGGCCTGCTTAGCTCGACCCATGAGGAGACACTTGAATGTGTAGTGCCCATAAACATCACAAAGTGTGCACAGTTGGTTTGTGTGCAATGAGGCGTTGCGTCTTGGTGTGTTTAGTCATGGGGGGTTTTGAGCTGATCGGTTTGTCACGGCATTGTTGGGAGGGTTCGGTTGGTTGTTGCCTTGGTTCTGGGGCTGATTATTTCTATCTTTCCCTTGTTGATTGTTGGGGGCAGGTTGGTTGGGATGGTTTTTTTGTGCGAACACTTGTCCCAATAGAGTGGGTGGAGCGGGGGCAGGGGATTGAACTGCTTGCACTGGCGGTGCATAGTAGATTTGAGTGGGACGCAATGCCACAAATGCGGGCATTTTCCTAGCATACTACTATGTAGGCCAGGCCACGACCTGAGCCTGCTACATTGGTGCAGGTTGTGCATAGGAAGTTGTTTCTCCAAACTGGGACATCATTCTAGCGTAGTCTAGAGCTTGGTTTTGGTAAGAAACATTAGCAGTGTTTCTTGGTTGTGATGGAACTGCAGGTGGTGTCGGTCAGTGTTGTGGCTATTGGGAGACTGATCCTATGATGCCATCTGTAGCATGGGATGCCCCTGATGAGTCACGGAGAGCGTCTAGGATGACGGTGTATAGGTATCTAGACTGAGCATAGATGAGGTCAAACTATTGAGCTTTCAGTATGGCCTCTTCTTCGGATTGGGGACATTCAGATGCAACATCCATTTCTATGGGTGGGAGCAAGGTCTTAAGGAACCGATCCAAGATGATCCTGTCGTCAAGTTGTATTTTACATAGGCTACAGCATGGCTGCTACTCATGGATATGGTCAATTATATGAGTGGCAGTGTTTTGACAGCAGGATAACAGGATCTCCACCCCCTCGTCATATTTGACGAGGAGTTGGAAATACTGTAGGAACATGAAGGTTAGGGAGCTGAAATCAGGGTACTTATCTTGTGGTAGCTCAATGTCCCATTTGGCCGCAGCACCTGTAAGGGTGTGTTGGAATAGCCTCAGTTTGATGGAATCATCTATGATGTTGTTTGACGAGCACCATATATGGAATGTCATTATGTGGTTTTTGGGACATTCCCTTGCTTTTCCTTCAAACTTGGGAATGTCTAATGGTAGCTTGGTTGGCATGGGTGGCCAAAAAGCTTGATGGTGAATGGGGTAGTTTGTTAATCATTCCAAATCAAGCAAGTTAATATGAGCCATGAAAGGTAGGTTTGACCCCAAGTTTATGTAGGATGGAGCTGCGATGGTGGTGGGATTTGCAGGTGCATAATATATCTGCACAGCTGGGGGTACTTGCGATGGCACCATTGTGGATGGGATAATGCCCCCAAAGTCTTGTGGGGGGGACAGTATGGGTGGTAGGGACATTTCCCCCATGTATGACAGTACAGGAAACATAAGTGGAAAGTCCATTTCCCCCCTGTGTGGTAGGAGGGGAAGTGTAGGTGGAGGGGCCACTGCCCCCATGTGTTGCAGATGGGCCAGCCTGGCCAGTCACTATGGGTCGTGGCAGTTGACTGATAACAATTTGCATGACTGCGCTTGGGCCACTTGTAGGGTTGTTGGTGACAAATTATGGTGTGGACATGGGTCCACTTGCTATGGCTATGCCGAAAAATGGATCCAGGTTTGCACTAGCCATGGGGATTGAGGGTGCAGTATGGAGGTCTAGTTCAGACTGATATGGGTCTGAATCTGAATCAAAGGTTGTGTGGCCTTTTGATGGTGTGCGAGGTTGTTGAGAATAGGCTTGATGGTGTCAGTTCAATGTTCCAAATGGTGGTGGTTTGCCTCTTAGGCGTGAGGAAGAGCGTGGGGGATCAATTGTGTTAGATTTTTATCAAACTGATGGGAATGATGTTTGGACCCTGGTTTCATTGGCTTCCTATTGGCTGTAGGTGGTCACTCGGCCACCAAGACTACTAGAAGACAGTACTTAGCTTTTTCCTCACAGGTGTTTATACTCAATTGAAAGGGGTTGTTGCCTGTTTCGCTTGGCAATTCCTCTCAGCAGCCAACTACTTTGGGGTTCCCATGGTACTCCTCACAATGAGTTTCTGGGCAGAGCCCAAGTACTTCCCACAGTTTAATCAGTCAGGGACTTATGTCCTCAAAGACTGCATATTTGATTGAACTTAGTGTAAATTGATAAATTTTAAGGCTCTCTCAGCGTCATGAACTGAGTTGGGTTGATTACTTGGTATGGTGTATTTGTTTATCTGTCTTTCTGGTATTTGGTAGCTGCAAATGTCTTATGAATTTATCATATTGTGGAATATTTCATATCATTGTTGTGCATGCAATGAATAATCATAAATTTGTAAACAAATACAGTTTTTAACCCTAAATGTTTATGGCCTAACTAGATGACTACCTCACACTGGTATTCCTCTTCAACCAAGAGAAGGTGTTGGGATCTCAACACAATGGGACTAATCCCATCCATATATCCACAGGTCACCTCCGAGATGCAAGGTTGGTCAACAGGGAGGATGCTTAGCGCTGTGAGAAGCACTCCTTCTCTACCCTCTCTACCTTCCAGGTCATCCAGTTTTAATGGTTAAGAACAATGTTCAATGAAGGGCCTAGGACTATACGAGCTTTACCCTTCGTCGTATCCCAGAATACCCCGAAGGGTGATGACTAGGTAGAGGAGGAAGGGTAAGCAAGACAGTTAGTTTTAGGTTGATTTTAGTTAAGCTACATTCATTTAATTAAGCCATTAAAATTTACTTTGAATTTACACTTTGTTTGTTGATGCAATTACAGAAAATTAAAACAGCAACTGAAATTAAACAAGTATGCTGGACAGAGGTAGCTGATCCACACTGACAGTCCCTATTAAACTGAAATTTAACCCCTATTAAACTGAAATTGAACCTCTGATTGACAGACCACACATTTCTTATCAAATGTGGTGAGGGGGTTGTAAAACAATTTCAGAAACAGGTGAGGGGGTTGCACAAATTTCATAGATAGTCGCGGTCTATGTTTCTGAGTGAAGTTGCACCTTTTAGGGGATTAAGTGCACCCTAGGCATGCCTATCAGGCCATTAAGTGCACCCTCATCCCCTTTTCAGGCCCGATAAGTGCAACCTACCCCAGATTTGGGGTTTTTTTGACCCTGAGTCAGATCCGACCGACAGTAACCTATACTGTGGCCAAAATGACTCAGATTTCCCTAGAAGAGGCTTCGGCAACACTAATAACTGGAAATAAAATAGATCTAAACTAAATTTGACATGAAATTTTAAAAACTAGGGCAAAAATTAAAAAACTTGAAATTTTAAAAATCTGGACCAGGGATCCTGTGGGATCGACCTATTATGGTCGCTAGTTCTGTAGCAGGGATTTCTCCTTGCTACAGCGGCAGGAATGGCTCCCTTGTTTATATAGGATAGAAGGGTAGGTTCCTTCTTGGAAAATACTGAAAGGAAAAATGGAATGTAAAGAACAGTAATGAAAACAAAGATGGAAGAGAAATATGGAGAACCCCTCTGCAAACAAAGGTTAGGGTTCCGCTTCCAATAACATGCAAACAATCATTAAGCTACAGTAAACTGAAATACCTGCAAAACAAGTTAGGAAATAAACCTACAAATAAAACCATGGGTTAGAAAGCAAATAAATTACTAAGCAAATACAAAAAATAACAAGCTATACCTTCTCTTTGGGTGGAATGGACCACCATGCCCTATCTTGAAGAAGCACCTCTCTTGGATGGAGGAGCTATGGCTCAATGGAGATGGAGGAGAGGGAGTGTGGGTGACTTGAGAGACAAAGGGTCTCAAGGCATCCATGAGCTGCATAATAGTATGCAAGGGAGAAGTGTTTTGAGAGTGACCCCCCACCCTCCTTTTATAGCTTTTTTTGGGGTTTTAGGATTTTAAGCCCTTGGTCTGGGCTTTCGCCTCTTTTTTGGGATTTTATCCCCTTCCACCCTAATTTTATCTCCTTTTAGGGTTTTATCCCCTTTTGGGGGGGTTTAGCTCCTTGGAGAGTATTTTAGGCTCCTTTTTGGGGTTTTTAAGCCCTTTTCTTCATCCTTAAGCATTTTTTAGGGTGTGGGGGTCTAATGGAGGGTCGTGAAGTGGTGTCCTTGGGTGGTGTAGGTCATGGAGAGCTTAGTGAGGAATTTTTTGGGTTAAAATGCACTACATCAGACAACTTGTGCATGATGGCACCATTCACCTACTCTTCTATGCATCTTTAGAACAAGTAGCAAACATCTTCACCAAAGTTTTTTGTGAGAATACATTCAGCAATCTCAAATCACTGTTGGGGATTGATGATCATGTTGTGAAGCATGATTGATGATAATATTTTCAAATTAACTGTCCATGTTTAAGGGAAGATTTTTCCCATTGGGTTTTTTCCTCTCTCCTTGGTTAAATGGACATGCAGTATGTAAAGGGTGACTAAGCCTTGTTTCTAGGCCCTATAGTTTTTAGATATTTACTCATAAATTTAGGCTTAAGGATGGGTGTTAGAATAATCGACCCATGGTTACCTACCTTAGACATTAATTAATCCATTTTGTGTCTTATTTGCCTAGTTTCCAATATTCTACACTATGCAAGTTGTCTTCCACATGCCATAGAAGTCAAACTTGCTAAAAATGAGTCATGGAGCACTTGGGAAACCTCCTGGAATCCATATTTAGCATATCTTTTTATTCTAGATCCTCCCTAGCACATATCTGCTTTTTCTACTAAGTTGCCTGCTTTATTGAGATTTATGGCAAAAGGGAAAGTAAGACTAGGTGTAGTTGACTTGTTTTTTTCCCTCGTCATCCTCCATTCTTTTCTCCTAATAAAAGCATGTATGAGTTATCTTTCCATCCCTTATTAGCTTTCCTACTTGACTTTTCCAATTCATGAGCCTCTAAGTGGATTTGGAAACTACTTTATCACCTATGGGGGATTTGACTAGATTTAGTAAGCCTACTTTTTGACTATTTTGAATGGAATCCTTATGCATTTGAATATCTCATGTAATTATATATTGCAGCAACCTATGACTTCATAATTTTGTCTATTGTACACTTATTCAATACATATTAGTGTTATGCTCCAATTTCAGTCTCCTTTGTGTGTAAATTTGCATGTTTGATTAGCAATTTTGTGAGTGCAATTGTTCTATCACTTGGGTTCAATTTCCACATTCATACCACTATTGATCCCATTCTGGTCCCTCTCATAGTCTTAGAGGAGCTATAATAATCCTATATTCCTACTTGGGCAAAGAACTCTTTGCACTCTAGAGACTGCTTACATATGGTTTTTCCTTCTGATGAAGCCATTCTGGAAGCTATGTGTGGACAAGATAAGATATATGAAGATCTTCACCATCGATCCTATTTTCTTCCAGATTTAAGCAAGATTGAGAACCAAAATTTCCATATGAGACTGGTAGGTGATGTTGATACACCTATTAATCCCTTACCAAGGGAAGGAATATTTGTTGAGGGGAATATGGCAAACATTTACACTACCATCCGTATCAACATCTCTGCAAACCCAAATGTTGTGGAAAATGTACACATCGATGCAAACTACTCTTTGTAGGATATTGCGATCTATACATCCGTGTTTAAGGAATTCCACGAAGTTTCTTGGTCATATGAGGAGATGCCAAGCATAGATCCATCAATAGTTGAGCATGAAATATGAACATACCTCGATGCCAGACCTGTTCGACAAAAGTTGAGACCTGTTAATCCGTGTAAAGTGGCAGCTATTAAGGCTGAAGTTGAAAAATTGTTGAAAGTCGGTTTCATTTACCCAATAGCTTTGACATAATGGGTATCCAATCCCATTCCTATCGACAAAAAGAAAGGGACCATACATGTTTGTACTGACTTTTGTGATCTAAACAAAGCATGTCCTAAGGATAACTACCCCACACCATTCATAGATAAAATCATTGATGCATGTGCAGGGAGTGAAGTCTTTTTGTTTATGAATGGTTTCTCTGGGTATAATCAAATCCAAATTAAACCAGAAGACCAACATAAAATAGCTTTCATCTGTCCTTGGGGTACATTTGCGTACAAGAAAATGCCCTTTGGATTGAAAAATGCAGGGGATACCTTTCAGCGAGCAATGAATTTTTCCTTTCATGGAATTAAAGCTATTGTCAAACCCTACCTTGATGATCTGCGAGCACATTCTTGTAAGAGGATCGATCACCCAGATCACTTGTGTTTAATCTTTGAACGATGCAGATGCTATGAAATTTGCTTGAATCCCCACAAGTGCATTTTCTGTGTCGAGTCAGGGAGACTGCTCGGATTCATTGTTTCCAACAAAGGTATTTAGGTGGATCCTTTGAAATTTGAGGCCATTGTAAATCTGCCTCCTCCTCATTCTATCAGGAAGCTTCAAAGCCTGCAAGAGAAGTCCAACTTCCTTCAACATTTTATCGTAAATTATGCCAAGATCACTAAAGGTTTCATCCACCTATTGAAGTAGGACACCCCATTTGTATGGGATGAAATCTCACAACTTACATTCGAGGAATTAAAGAAAGATTTGTTGTCGGCACCGTTACTGCGCCCGCCAGATTACTCTCAGGATTTTATATTGTATCTAGCCACATCTGAGTCAACCATAGGGGTAGTACTAGTCTAGGAAGATGACAATCTCCAAGAGCATGTCATCTACTATCTCAGCCATGCTTTAGCTGGCCCTGAAGTTAGGTATTCCCACATCGAGAAGTTGGCCTTCGAAGCTGTGTATGTTTTTCAAAGGTTGTGTCACTACATCTTACTGAGGACCATGACGATAGTGGCAGATGTTAATCCCTTCCAATATGTTTTGTATTGATGGATAGTTGGAGCCAAATTCAACAAATGGATAGTCATTATTCAGGAGTTTGACTTAGATTTCCAATCTACTAAATCCAAAAAATCCTTAGTTTTTGCTAAGCTCATTGCAAAATTTCCGGTTGAGGAAGATGTAGCCATTGAAGAAGAATCATTCCCAAATGAGCATATCTTTTTGATTTCCACCTCTAACCCTTTGTATGGAGATATACTTGTCCATCTCCATACTTTGAAGTACCCTACAACCTTCTCGCAAGAAGAATGATGCAAACTATGCATACATGATGCCTAAATGATGCCTATAGTGGAGAGTGTGGGGGTGATTTATCTGGGTTAGCAATGGCCCAAAAGATCTTACATGCCAGTTATTTCTGGCCCACGATCTTTAAGGGTAGTGTGGAAGCTATGAAGCACTATCATCCTTATCATCTTTACATCAAAAATATGTGGTCGCATCCTACTCCATTATTTCCCGTCATCTTAGTGGGCCCCTTCACGAAGTGGGGGATAGATTATGTGACATGCAACCCAGTCTCGACTGGGGGGCATAAACATATCATTGTCACTGTAGATTATTTCATGAAGCGGGTAGAGGCAATGCCCACCTATAAATATGATGGGGAAAATTCATCTTAAGTCATTTTCAACCAAATTATCACATTGTTCAGTATCCCTAAAGAGGTTGTCACTGACCGGAAGTCACTTCCAAAATAGTATGATGACTGAATTGACCACTATGCTAGGGTTTAGACAAGAGAATCCATCTTCTTTCTACCCTCAAGAGAATGGTCAAGTCAAGGATGTAAATAAAACCTTGAATACTATTCTCAAGTGCACTATTAATGCAGCCCATTCCAATTGGCACATCATGTTGTATCCTGTACTTTGGGCTTATTGGACCAATGTGAAAACTACTATAGGGTTCTCTCCTTTCCAACTTGTTGACGGGGTGGAAGCACTAACCTTGGTTGAATGCGAAATCATGTCCTTAAATATTCATATTCATGTGTTACCTGATGCGACTAAGCTTGAAGAACATTTGGTACACTTAGAACATCTAGATGAGTAGCGTAGATGAGTAGATAGGGTCAAAAATCAATATGATAAATCGGTCAAACCTCAGATTTTTTCTGAAGGGGAGCTTGTCTTTCTCTGGGATCAAGACAAAGGACCCCTGGGGGTAGGGAAATTTAGGTCTATGTGGTTAGGACCTTATGTTGTGTCAAAAGCATTGAAGAAAGGGGCATATGAATTAAATGATTTTGAGGGGATTAAGCTACCCATGCCTAGAAATGGGCTCTACTTGAAAATGTACTATGCTTAGGCTTAGCGCTTTTTCCTGTATTTTTATTATATGTAACTTTATATACAGTAGCTCGTCAGTTTGTGTTCTTATACCATATTTTGTTTGTTACAAATGTATTTCGAGTGGTTCGTATGTTTCGCAAATGGTGCTAGTCACCACACTTGTAACCTAGCTTCAGCCGCATGGGTTATTTACTCACCCTCAGGACAGCTAGTTACCTCTGGGGGTCCTTGCCTAGGTCCTGCTACCAATAATGTGGCCAAATATAGGGTTTTCATTGAGCTCTTATGGTATGCTTTGTCACGTGGCATCACCCAGCTAGAAGTCAGACTTGACTCTCAACTGGTGGTTTCCTAGATCAATCGAGCTTATTAGTTGCGAAACCCTATTTTACTATGTCAGTTTATGCAAGTTAGGTTATTGGAAAGAAATTTTTATTTTATTACATTCAATCATATTCCAAGAAATCAAAATTCATTAACTGATGCATATGCTAATTATATCTTGGACTGGCACTTAACACATTTTGCATAAAAATATAACAGATGCATTACAAAACACATGTAAATAAAACCGGAAATATGTGTGTGTGTGTGTGTGTGTGTGTGAATATCTGTCCATATGGATAGGTCGATTTTCTATCCTCAAATCCAGTCATAACTGTATAATATGCAAAAAATGGATCGAAGTCCATAAAATGCTCTTAGGTCTAAGCTTGACCACCCTGGTCATCATGACCACCTTGGTCATCTGGACCACCCTGGTCCCCCTGATCATCTATATTGTCAAATGGTGAGTTTTGATTTCTATTTTGAACTATTTATAGAAATATTATTTCAAAAGTGGGTTTTAACCTATAGTTCATATTTTTTATAAAAATCAAACTAATACCATGTCTTTTTTCTTCAATGTAACAGGTCTAAGGTCAATTGAAGTTGTTTTTCACTCATATAGGGTAGGATTCTGGTCACTCATATGCATTTTTTCATTCATACCTACTCCGTCTTAACCCTAGAATTACCACTTTGACCACGGACTATGGTATTTTAACCATTATTACCTTGCATATGCCATTGTTCTCCCGTGGTTAGGGCTTTCCTCACATGAGTATCCTAGATTAGAACACATTTATTGTCTTTTGGTACTCATGCCACATTTGTCATAGGTTCAGGGGAGTCTCCTTAGCTATTTTTTGACGCCAAATTGAACATCATTTTGGTCTCTTTTTACAAGCTATACTTTTTAAGACTCCCCGCCTTTATGGACTTTCTTTAGGCCCGGGTCTAACTCCTCAAAATAGATTTGACTGTCGAGTAAAATTGTCCATTCAGGATCATTAAGAATATGTGAATGGGCATCCACATTGGTGGTAGGTTATCTCTTTCTCGGACCATGTGGAATAATATGAGAAAGGACCACTCTCTTTTCTAGGGAATTGAGAAGAGTGTTCTTAGGCATAGGTTTATCATTTTTCCAGACCTGAGGGACTAAATTTACAGGAAAGGAACACCCAATATGAGCTTACTTTTCTCTTTTTCGTGCTCTGGACCTAAACATGAAAAATATTTCGAGTGTACTTTATGTCTTTGTCATGCTCATTAAACACTAAGAACAAAGCATTGAGTTTACTGTTGTAAGCCCCATTCCTCGTACTCAAATGGATCTTTCTGAGTGATCTTGCTTTCCTTCACACTCGTAAAACTCAAGCTATATGCTTCTCTCGAAGGAGTGTTGGATAGGTGGTAACTTAACCTTTTTCGGACCTCCTTGACTAAGTACGAAAAAGGTTCACCTTTTCTTCTACGGAAGTTAAGAGAGTTCTTTTGTGGTATGTTTTACACTTTTTCGGCCTTAGGAGACTAAATTGGATGAAAAAGGACACCCCTGGAGTCTTCTTCAAAGTTTCTAGACTCTCTAAACATGAAAACACCAAGTGATCATGTACTAGTTCGAGCTCATAAAATCCATGAAACAGTGACATTATCAAGCATTATTCCCTCTTCTCTTCAAGCTTGTCAAAAATGAAGAGTGACTTGAGTTGCCTTTCGTGGACTCATTAAAATTTAACCGAAAAGATAAGGAAGAAGTTTTCTTTCGATTCTCAGTCGGTGGTAGCATGTTATCCTTGAATATAGCACTCTCTATACTTTTCAATACTCATGTCTCATTGTTCACTTTCAGTTCAACTATCACTTCGAGTTTCTTACTCCTCCACTTGTCTGTTATACTTGGGGAATCTGATCATGTCTCCTACATGAAATATAAGTCTAGATGTATTATCTTTAAAGTTAAAAGCTGCCTTGGTTCATCTCTGTGTCATGCTCACTATTCAAGGATTTATCCATGCATTTGATTCTTATCCTAATCCCATCATTTTCCTATCTGATATTACTTGTGTCTTCCTTCCTTTGTCTAGTTCCTAGTCACTCTTGTGATCTGTTGGAGGATCCATTTCCTTCTTCATCACAATATGTTTTTCTCATCAGCACTTCCTGACGACGAAGACCTAGATTTTTTATGATCGTACCTCAAGATTCACTTTCATTATTGGTGAATTCATTTGCTTTAGTTTTCAATTACCACCTATTGGTTGACAATCTGTTGAATCCTATCCATGTTTGACTTTGACACATCTATTCACATGGTCTGGATTGTACTATTTCTTCTATATTTTTGACGAATACCTTAGGATCATATTTATGACCTAAGTTGGGCAATATTATGTTCACTTACACAGTTTCCAGATCTTTGAAGACTCTTCATTATTGTATATTGTGGCTTCGATCCACCTTTGTAATATACACAGTATTCAACCCGTATCATATGATTTACTCAAATATTGTAAAGGAGCTAGTGTTCCAGTATATTGAACATGGCATTCTCAGATATGACTTTGTATATGACATTTCTATGTATTTGTTTTAGGTACTTCCTCTACTCCATTGGACCTCTAAGTTCTCTAAAATAATGATTATAATGTATTTCAGCCATCACTTCCCTCTGACCTCACACATTAGGGGGCATATATTATCAATCCAAATGGCACTTCTCCATCCAAGTGTCGACATTCTTTATGTTGGTACACAAAATAACAAATTAGGGTTGAAGTTTGCCAAAACACTATAGGTGGGCATGACTTGGGATGCATTTACCCTCAAACCAGCTTGATATACGTGATTATCTACATACGTGACTATCTACATTACAACTCTCGTACTATATGTGAGTATTTTCATTGCAACCCGCGTACACCAACATACACGGGTTTCCTTCGAGCAACTCGCGTGTCATGCGTGGGTTGCCTATATTAATAGTCGTGTACACCTTAGTTTGACTTTAAAAAATATAAAATGATATTAGATGAGATTAGTTGGGCCCTAATCCATAACTATCCCAACTGTTTCAACCACCCCAACCTTCGAAACCACTCTATTTCCCAAAGTATAAATAGAGGCCTTGGGGTGGGGACTAATCAATCAGTTTTGGAGAGCAAAGTTATACTGGTGGTATATCTTCAGAAATCTTGGAGCAGCAGAACTCAGAGTCCTTTGGTTGTAGAGGATTCCTTGTCTCAAAATTTGGGTTGTACTCTTATCTCATTCATCAATTTTTAATAAAGAGAGTTCTTCTTCCAATCTTGTGTTAAGTCTATTTCATGTAATTTGGTTAATGAATGTATTTGATTATATGTTTGATATACTATTCATCTAACCTATGATATATATATATATATATGCATGAGATATTACTTGAAGGATTTACTCTTTGTAGGTGAAAGAGGCGCATCCCTGGAAGCTTTGGAGAGAATAAGAGCGGGAGAAGATCAAGCTTGGATCAACATTCGGTAATCGGGTAAGTCAAGACTTTCTTCCTATTCCCTTTCCATTCTCTGGTAAAGTTGATTGTCTGCAACATTAGTAGTAAGTTGGTAACCCTAGACCCTAGGTTACAAGGGTGCTTTATCCTGAACAACAATGAGGGCTCTTGATATACTTCTTCTTCATACTTCTCAAGGTCTTCTTCATACATTCTATAGTATTCTTCATATTGCTCATCAAATTATTGCTCAGAGTATGGTAGGAGCCTCATGGCTACAACTTGACTTAGTGATCTGCAATGTTAGTCAATCAGAGATCCTTAGTTCTACAGGATGATACAAGGAAAGAGATTCGATACCACTATAATTTTACAAGATCTTATGTATAGATCAAAACACTAACTTGCTGCAAATTGAATTAAAATTCTGATATAAAACTAGTACACTCAATCAGTCAATTTTTGGACTAGGCAAATAGGGTATTTTTGTTGAGAAATGATTACACGAGGCGATGGATGATGGAAGAAACCAAGGATTGAACTTAGGACTGATATATTTTATTCCCTAACACATTTATATCAGGGACCATTTAGGCTTCAGAGTTGGATATGATGAAACTTACTCCCACGCTTCTGGGTCACCTAATCGTGAAACTAGAAAGCACTTTTCTCTTGTCAAATCAACCAGTGGATTGAGGAAACTGATTTTCCTTGGTAATAAGGTTATAAGAAATGTATATATATTTTTATTCAGTTTTTAAACAATTCTGGAGAGTCACAAGGCAGATTAAAGTATGGACTATGAAAACTAGTTACTAAGATTGTGCAACTAGTCAAGATTCAGTGCTTTCCAAATGCAATAAGAGAGGCACTAAAATTTTGTTTTAAAAATGGGATATCATAATTATGGTGTTATATAATTTTCATAATATAAATTAAAACAAATGGACTTGTTTAGGTACATAAAATTCTTCGAATTGGAAAACTAGTCATTTTAGCAATGAAATCTAGGTAGGGTGTAAAAGATTGATACAAAACTTAGTCAAAATAGATCAGAATATTATGAAACTTGAACATAAAATAAATAAAACATATCAGGACCATGAGGGTTTAAATAATTCTCAAAATATTCACATAGGTAACCTATCAAAGCACAACTCCAAAATTATGACTCCGGAGCTAGGAAACCCAAGAAATTCGATCCTTGAACCTCACAAACTTTGGGAGTGATATTAAGGTGGTATGAACCTGAAAAATAAATTCCATAAATAGATTAAATCTTCTTCTTATCTTCAATAAGACCTGCAATGACAATGGGATGAAGAGGATAGAAGGGGAACAAGGGACTTGGGGTACATCACCCAAGATATTGAGGCTCACCACTCAGAAATGAAGCTTAATCTTCAATCAATTACAAAACATACATTAAAACAACTGAGTAAATGAGATCTAATTGTGTTTAAATAAAAAATTTGGTGACTTGTTTGGTAGGTATAGGTGTAATGTCCCCCACTAATTAAGCATCCAAAACACCCGCTAACCTACTTGATTCCCATAGGTCTGAGCAGGTACTGCATGAGATAGAATTAAATAAGGACATTTGATACTTAGAGCAGAACATGACATTCATTCAGTGTTAAGTCATCAGTCAGGTAAAAGAAGCCTTATTTCTTTAGGCTTAAAAGTCAATAGCAAACTAGAATTGCATGCATGCAAATGCAAAGCGTAAACCCTGAAAGTGACATGCAAACCCTAAAAGTGCATGAAGTTATATTTAAGAGGTTGATTGAACTAAAGAGACTAGCTATTATTATTGTTGATTGATTTTGGAGTTTTGAGCAGCAGAACATCATGCAGCCATGACAGTTGGGGTTGGAGATGGAGTCTTCAGATAGCGAGGGTTCAACAGTGAGATATACTCCCTAATCTCTTATTGGGATAAAGCATCCAGGTTTATCCACAACATTCATCATATACTTCAGTATTCAAATATCCAGCACATTTCAAAGGTTTATTAGAAGATCAGCATTTTGCAGCTGGAAGTAGCTAGGAAACCACAAAAAGATTCATTGGGACCACAAAACCTAGTCTTTTCTCCTCATGTCATCTTCCTCTTTCTCATCAGGGCTATCCTACGACATACAGTGATTATTGTTGCCACCTTTCACACACCTAGGGGGGGACGTGGAAGAAATATTCAAGCCACTCAGTGTGTCCTTGGGGGAAAGTCTCGAGTCAAGGCTATCACCTTGTTCATGACTCCTCCATTTAGGCTCAACTCCTAACGAAGCCAAGGGGGGTACACCCTATTAAGTTACTAAGGAAAAATTATTTAGTATGATGATGGTATTAAAGAGTAATTTTATTAGGATTTTTTATTTAACAATTGTAAACAACAAATAACATGATGATATAATCACAAGCATGAACTGACACCCAATCACATATATATTGAAAGAAATAAACGGTTGACTAGTGCCTTGAAAATGGACTTGAAAAATAATTAAGAGTGCTTGCAAGTGCTGGAATGAATGTTGTGCAATTGTATCTTGGTACGTTTTAAATTAATGTGAAAAGATGAGTAAATTAACTTAGGCGAGGGGACTCCAGATATACCCATGGGGTACTTGGAGTATGTCCAAAACTAAACCTTCATGGCTACCCGCAAGGAAGTATGTGGGCTAAATGAAGTCTCTGAGACTATTTTTCATAATGCACCCAAAGGTGTAACAGAGATCGATGCCTCGAGGTCACTTTTCAGGAGTTCTCGCTTCCTTTGGGTATTTTTCCACCATTTACAGTTTGATCGAGGCATTGGGTTTTCTCCTAATGGTGATTGATTGGGAAAGAAGAAGAATAATGAAACTATTCACTCACGTTACTTTTGATCCATCTTTACTGATCGAACAAACCACAACCAAGTGCAGAGCATACACACCAGAGTCTTGTCAATTTTAGTAAATTTTAAGGGCATGTTCTTGTTAAAAAGAAGACCCTCCGGGAATCTATTTCGGTCCAAGTGGACCTCAATCAGGAAATCAAGGATTGGTTAATTTTACTGCTTGCATGTGAAAAATAACAATGAAAATGGAATCAGAGATACACAACACCGGTTTTCTAATTAGTCCTACCACGCATCTCTTTCCCCTTTTGGGTCAATCGGGAAGTCATGGGGTAAGTAGTATGATTAATTTGAATTAAAAATATGGAATAATAAAAAATGTTATCAAAGTATACAATCCTGCATAACAAGACTAATCTAGAGAAAAAACGTGAAAAAATGCAAAAAATGAAATGGACGCGGATCCCCCCTGGGGGGATGGGAGTGGGCTCGAAAGAGCCTACTCGAAATGATTATTTTTTATTATTATTGGTTACAATATAAAAAAACTAAATTATTCACTTTGATCCTTGTTATCTGGGATCTAAAGGCTTACAACAAGCTTGTAACAAGCTAAACTAAAATCGCAACGATGGGGGAAGCTCCAGTTTGCCCAAGAGTCGGAAAACGGGAAGAGTCTCCTTATATTTTTTTGTTAAACCTGATAAAAAACATGAGCAATTAAAATCAAATGTTCCCAAAAACACTTTAAAAGTGCTTTGGGCCACCACACTAATTACCGAAAAAAAACTAAGTTAAAAATTGTTAAAGAGGGGTAATCTAGTTTTGCAAAAAGGAACCAAGGAAAGCAAGATTTCCTTAGGATATTGGCTTGTTGTTTAGGAAGCCAATGAGATATGAAATTTTCTTGCAGAATTTGAAACTTTAAAGAATAGAAAGGAAAACTACCTTATAAGCAAGCTACAAATTTCCTTTATAATGCTTGCAAAAAAGAGGGTAATTTCAGCTAGATCTCTTCAAACTTTGTATGCAAAAAAGAACTGCGATCTAAACTTAGGAAAGGAACTTAATGACTAGATATATATGTGATTTTATTAATAAGATAGATCTAAGCAATAAGATTCTTAAATGGTAACCAATTTGAGAAGAATTTAAAATTTTGGAGGAAGAGGAAAAGAGAAGTGCTTGTTGCTAAAGCAGATCTGCAAACGAAATTTGTCAGTGAAGCACTGAGGGGCACAATATTCACAATGTTTGTTGGAAAACCAGTGGAATCAAACTTGAACCACAACTCTTCCAATCACGGCAAACCTATAAGCTAAACAACAAATCCTGCAAACCAAACCATTAAATCTGAAGATACATATGAGAAGTAGATGATATAGCATGAAAATAATCTTATTTAGCATGTAGATATTATCTCATTCAAACATATGTAGAAAATAGAAGTAAGATTACTTCCAATGATCTATTCCTATGATTCTAGTAATCATTCAGGCAAACAATAGTTTAATGCAAAAATTGAAAAAAATAGAGTTCACCTCAAAAGCTGCATGATAATGATGATCCACACATGAAAGGTACTCCACAATTTAGAGTCCAAAGATTCTCTTTATTTCAACAAATGATCATCAATACAGTATTACAATAGCAAGGCCTTCAATCCAACTCGAACTCGCTTAGAAGAAGAAATGGTTGCTTTATTTATAGCATAACAGAAAATCTAGCCCAGGGGGGTGAAATTCCCAAGGAGAGAGAGATTGCAGCTGTATGTGGAGTGAATCTGGACTTGATCTATGTCTAACTAATCCTGATCTAAGTCTCACTGAGTGCAACTATCAATCGGAGATCTGATATGTTTGACACCTTGTTGTCACCTTTCGCACACCTAGGTCACGTGGCAGAAATCTTCAAGCCACTCGATGTGTCCTTGGGGGCAAGTATCGAGTCAAGGTTGTCACCTTGTTCTTAACTCCTCCATTTAGGGTCAACTCCTAATGAAGCCAAGGGGGGAAGAGCCAAGACTCTATTAAGTTACTAAGGAAAAATTATTTAGTATGGTGATGTTAAATTGAATGAGTTACTTAGGAGTTTGAAATTTAACCATAAATAACCATAGATGACAAAGATACAAAATCACCGCACAAAAGCACAATGCTGAGACACAATATATATAAAGTAAATAGCCAGTGCCTTAAAATGGAGTCAAAATATAATCAATGTACCTGCATGTGCTTGGAGTGAATGTTTTGCAATTTCCTCTTGGTACGTTTTAACTTTATGTGAAATATGAGTTGATTAAAATTAGGCGAAAGGGGGGGAATCTAGATATATCCGAGAGTACTTGGAGTATGTACAAAACTAAACCATCACAGCTACCCACAAGGAATATGTGGTCTGAATGGAGTCTATGAGGCTATTGTTCATAATGCACCCACAGGTGTAACAGAGATCGACGCCCCGAGGTCACTTTTTAGGAGTTCCCGCTTCCTTTAGGTATTTTGCCACCGTAATGGTTTGATCTAGGTGTTGGATTTTCACCTGATGGTTTGTCAATTTGGGAGAGTGAATCCTAAGTATTCTAGTCACTCAAGTGCTTTTGATGCAGCTTGACTAATCGGATGAACCGCAGCCAAGTGCAGAGCATACACACCGGAGTCTTGTCAATTTTAGTAAATTTTAAGATAGGTGTTCTTGTTAAAAAGAAAACCCTCTAGGAACCTCTTTCGATCCAAGTGGATCTCAATTAGGGAATCAAGGAGGGGTTAATTTTATTATATTTGTTGAAACAATTGATGAAAATGAAAACAAAGATACACAATTCCAGTTTTCTAATTAGTCCTACCACACATCTCTTTCCCCTTTCGGGTCAATCAGGAAGTCGTGGGGTAAGTATTAAGATTACTTTGAAATCTTAGATATGGAATATGGAAATGATAATAAATCAAATTATACTACCCTGCAGATTAGAACTATCCTAGATTGAAAACATATGAACAAAAAGTAAAAAATTGACATAGACGTGAATCCCCCCAGGGGGGATGGTGATATTAGATCATTCAAACATATTAGCTCATTCGAAAGGATATTTTATTTTTATTAGAATCCATTTACAATATCATCAAATTGAAATTGATGCACTTTGTTCGTTGTTATCTAGGATCCAAAGGCTTACAACAACCTTGTAACAAGCTAAAATCAAAACACGGTGGTGGGGGAAGCTTCCAGGAAGCTTTGGTTCGTCCAAGAGTCGGAAATTGGGAAAAGTATCCTTCTCTTTTTTGTTAGACCTACTAAAAAATAGCAAGCAATTAAAATCAAATTACCCCAAACACACTTTAAAAGTGTTTTGGGTCATCACACTAGTTACCGAAAAAAAACTAAGTAAAAATTTCTTAAGTTGGGGTAATCTAGTTTTGCAAAAAAAGGAACCAAGGAAAGAAATCTTTCCTTGGGATCTTGGCTTGTTGTTTGGGAAGCCAATGATATGTGCACTTTTATTGCAGAATATGAAACTTTAAAGTACAGCAAAGGAAAATACCTTAAAAGCAAGCTACAAATTTTCTTTAAAATGCTTGCAAAAAAGAGGATAATTTCAGCTAGATATCTTAAAATATGACTGTATATGCAAAACAGAACTGAGATCTAAACTTGAGAAAGGATATTACTAACTAGATCTATATGTAATTTTCTTTGTGAGACAGATCTAAGCAACAATATTCTTTAAAAGTAACGAATTTGAAGAGAAATTAAGATTTTGAAGGAGGAAGAGAGAGAAAGAGTGTTGGAAGCCTAGGAATGTTTGGCTTTGGAGTCTTCTTTGGTGGAACGCCAAGGGACTATGTCATTCAGAATATCTTGAAGATGAGGAAGATGCAAACCAGCTCAACCTCTTCAACAAGCGATATCACCTGCAACTTAGAAATCCTTGCACAAACAGATAGTTAAAGCATAGGTGCTGTTGGAAGATATAATTGGAAAGCGTGTAATTAAACTTAATATAGATAGAACTCTAATAGATCAGAAACAAGCAGCACTAAGAGCATAAATAAAACTAGAATAAACTCTTACCCTAATAGGAGGGAGCTCTCTCCTTCAAGGCCAACAATTAGCCAGCAAAAGCAGTGATAAATAACATAGATTATACCTCATAAGCATTTGACAATCACCATCCACACATGAAGAGCATTACACCATAGATATTTCCTCCAAAGCTTCTTTATTTTAGAATAATAAACAATACAATACAAGAGCAACAACACCTCAATCCCAGTTCTAACCATATTGGAAGAAGCTGCTTGTGCTTTGATTTATACAAAAACCAAGAGATCCATCCCACGGGGGTGCAAATCCCAAGGAGACAGATCAAATCAGCTGATGGAGAGTCAATCAATGCAGATATGAAGATTAACTGAGCCTACTTGTCAATCAGGGGATTGATTGAGCTGACACATCAACCCATAAACTGACACATCAGTCAACAGAGCTCCCAAGAGAGCCCACACATGTGGAGGAGAGAGAGAGGGTGCAATTCCCCCTAAAGGTTGTTGAATATCAACTCTGGATCTGATTTGATCACCTCCTTCAGTTAAGGATTTGTCAGATCTAGTCAATCTGGTTCAGATCTGACTGATTTCAATCAAATCGGTTGAGAATCCACTGATCTATGATTTTGGATTTGCTCCATTATTCACTAATTTATTAATTAAAATAATCAATAAATGATTTCTTGGGGCTTTCTGACCTGAGTGATGGAAAATCACTCAAAACTAGGAAATAGTGGGTCCATGGGTTTAAATGGTGCTCTTACCTTGAGAATGATCACCTACATAACTGAAACTGATTATTTGACACACTTTTATTACAAAGTCATTTTTTCCAATTAAACTATTAAAAAATAGCCTAAGTTTTGGAAAAATTAAATTTTAATAAAAAAACACTAAAAAATTAAAAAAAAAAATTTAAAAATTGAAAAAACCTAGGGACACTTAGACATGTTCATATGACTCGACCATGTTGCCTATCATGTTTATGAATTGACACATAGACTCTAATAACCTCAATAGGCCTAAATGCCAAGCCGGCCACCCCAACTTTGGAGGTATACAGTGAAAAACTCAAAAATTATTAGTCGTTTATTCAACAACCAATAATAACCAAGGGAAAAAAACACCTTGGGTTGATCAGATTGACAAATAAAGTCTAAGAGAATGAGTCTTTTACAGACACTATCATGCTAGAACATTTATTACAATTCCCCCATGGGGTATGAACATGTGATATAGTACAACAAAGCTCCCCAGAAGCAAGACTGAAGGTTCTCTGAAGTCCGAACAAATTATCCTTGTCTGGTTCACCAAGCCCACTTGATAAAAAAACACTAAGTACAACTTAGGTGGTAACATTCTGGCTCCAACTGTGGGACATGTGCTCAATCTGGTCTTTAAGGCAAGGAGAGGAAATGAGAACACCATAATCTCTGGTTTATATACCCTGTAAAAACATCTCAACCTGACAAGAAAACCTCAGTAGCACAAGCTTTATATAAAAACCAAATGAACCATTAAGCTGAATTATTTAAACAAAATAAATGTAATTAACTAATGAAAAAAAGTTTTATTATAGCTAAGTACAAAACATAAATGCAGAAAGTAAATGCTCTCTTTTAGGAGCTTATTTTCCTACTCTAAGCATGATATAAAAAGGTTAGGTGTAATCAAAAATCCAATGTAACCACCTAAGCATTTTATTAACATAAAAAAAAATTTCCTTGTCTTTGGTTACGAGCAAAAGTAAGGATATCTTATTCAGAAAATACGAACCTACATGATGATTCAGAATGGGCGAGATGGATGGGAGATCATAGGCATGAATAATGTCATAAAATTTCTTCCCTAACTTGTATGTGCTCATGCAGACTGCTTCTATCCATGACTAGATAGGACTAATATACTGATCAGAATGATGAGGCAGATTGACTATATCATCATATTGATCACCAGGACTTATCAAATGATAACTCGTTGCACAAGCCACAAGTAGCTCCAAATAATAAGGAACCTCTATATGTGAAAAAGATGGTTGAGCCTAATATTCCACTGACTGCATCACATCTAACTTTTCACAACACTATTTCTCAATTTCTTCATTACCAATACCCTTGTACTGCTCTGCATGATATGAATCTGAATGATCATGTGAAAATTCTAAATTCTCCTCTTCCATACTAAAGTTTCCCTAGGCATTCAGATACATGCTCCCCTCTATGGACATATCGTAGATTGGACTTCCATAAATTTTTGAATAGACACTCTCCTTGTTGGGCATATCATGGATGGGATTCTCCATAAGATTTTCACAATTTGGATTATGTATGAAATTCCAATAGTCATCACTCCCATCCATGTCATATGTGGGGGAATCTTCATCCATGGCATCATGATCCTACCTATCCATGTCCTCCTTGTATTCATAACAATCTTCTTCAAAAAAAAAATTACAAGGCAATAAACTTTCCAAACCTTCATCAACATGAGGAAAACAAGGTCTAGTGTCACCACACACCATACTGATCTTATCATAAGTTTCTTTATAGGCTTCTGTTATGATATCATGAAGAGGATCTTCAATATTATCTTCAATCAAGGAAACGTTTTGGACATGTTCAATGGGATCACTTGGGATGTGTTGCTCAGTGGGTTTCTCTAGAGGGATTTATGGAAAAATATCAGCATTGCAACACACTTGAGAATATCTCACATTTTCAATGTTTTCAGCTATGGTGACATGAGGAGAGTCTTCAACAATGCATTCCATCATGGGCTCCTCCTGAAGCTCTTCAATAGGATCATCCTAGATTTTCCCTTCCTTGAAATCTTGCTATGTATTGGGAGATACCTCATATTCTTTAATAAGCTTCTTAATTATTTCCTTTCTTGAATAACTATGAGGAAACTCTTTGATGGGAGTATCATGGACTTCCTCTTCAATTAAGTGTTCAAGAAGTGATTCCAATTCTTCAATACTTTGTATCATGGCAAAAGGTCCATCATATGTTTCCATGTGATACTCTGTCCCAGATAGGTAGAAGGTATAGATCTTTTCAAGGAACGTTTTCAAACCATTCATACTACCCCTACCATCACGCCACTGCTCTAAAAACATCCAAAGGAAGCTTGGAAAAGAAGTTATACATTTATTAGGAAGGCCCTGATAGAACCAACAACAGGCCTCACCCCAAAAAGTACCAGCAAACATTTCCATCATATTGTATTCATGAAGAATATTGAAGTCAGTCATCAACTGAAGGAACTATTTGACATGCCAGATGGATGAATCACCATAATTTCCATGAAAAAATGGAAGGCAATTATTTTCATCCCCCACACCATTACAAGAGTTAGGAAAAACTGGGATGTTTGAGAAATCGATAGGCTAAAAAATTCCAGTTATCTGGGCACCAAATTTCTCCTTTAATTCATCCATATCAAAAATTAATAGTATGCATTCGGTATAACCATTAAACCTTGTACTGAAAAGATTAAGCCATCAAGTGATGAGCTTTAAAGTTTTTAACTTGTCGCATGGGCTCATCTACACACAACAAAACTTCACAAGTTAATAAGATAACAGGGTTTTATCCCTTCAATGGAGTCGCCATGTGAAAAAGAAAAATAAGCATTTAAAAATCTTTTCACAAAAATTAATTTTTGCTTTTCTTTGTAAAAATAAAAACTGGAAAAAAAGTTAGTGGAGTCACCAGATGAAAATTAAAGATCTACTCTAAGCATTCATCAAACAAATCAAAAACAAAAAGGAAGAAAACAAAAGTCATACTAGGGAATAAAAAGATTTATCCCCGGCAACGGTGCCAAAAAGTGTTGCCGCCTTTCACACCCCTGGGTCACATGGCATAAATCTTCAAGCCACTCGGTGTGTCCTTGGGGGAAAGTCTTGAGTCAAGGCTGTCACCTTGTTCTTGAATCCTCCATTTAGGCTCAACTTCTAACAAATCCAAGGGGGGCAGACCCTATTAAGTTACTAAGGAAAAATTATTTAGTATGGTGATGTTAAATTGAATGAGTTACTTAGGAGTTTGAAATTTAACCATAAACAACCATAGATGACAAGATACAAAATGAGCGCACGAAAGCACAAGGAGACACAATATATATATATATATATATGGCAATAAAATAGCCAATGCCTTAAAATGGAGTCAAAATATAATCAATGTACCTGCATGTGCTTGGAGTGAATGTTTTGCGATTTCCTCTTGGTACGTTTTAAGTTAATGTGAAATATAAGTTTATTAAAATTAGGCGAAAGGGGGGGACTCTAGATATACCCTAGAGTACTTGGAGTATGTCCAAAACTAAACCATCATGGCTACCCACAAGGAATATGTGGGCTGAATGGAATCTCTAAGGTTATTGTTCATAATGCACCCACAGGTGTAACAGAGATCAGCGCACCGAGGTCACTATTCAGGAGTTCCCGCTTCCTTTGGGTATTTTTCCACCATAATGGTTTGATATAGGTGTTGTATTTTCACCTGATGGTTTTTCAATTTGGGAGAGTGAATCCTAATATTCTAGTCACTCAAGTGCTTTTGATAGATCTTGACTGATTGAACGAACCGCAGCAAAGTGCAGAGCATACACACCGGAGTCTTGTCAATTTTAGTAAATTTTAAGATAGGTGTTCTTGTTAAAAAGAAAACCCTCCAGCAACCTCTTTCGATCCAAGTGGATCTCAATCAGGGAATCAAGGAGGGGTTAATTTTATTATATCTGATGAAACAATTGATGAAAAGGAAAACAAAGATACACAATTTCGACGTTTTAATTAGTCCTACCACGCATCTCTTTCCCCTTTCGGGTCAATTAGGAAGTCATGGGGTAAGTATTAAGATTACTTTGAAATATCAAATACATAATATGGAATGATAATAAATCAAAGTATACTACCCTGCATATTAGAACTACGCTAGATTGAAAAGAGATGAACAAAAAGTAAAAAATTGGCACAGACGTGAATCCCCCCAGGGGGGATGGTGAATAAGCTTGAAAGAGCCTATTCGAAAGGAATTTTTCTTTTTATTAGAAGTGATTTAAAATATCAGCAAACTGAAATTGATTCACTTTGTTCCTTGTTATCTTGGATCCAAAGGCTTACAACAAGCTTGTAACAAGCTAAAACCAAAACACGGCGGTGGGGGAAGCTTCCAGGAAGCTCTGGTTCGTCCAAGAGTCAGAAATTGGGCAGAGTCTCCTTCTATTTTTTGTTAGACCTACTAAAAAACAGCAATCAATTAAAATAAAATGTGCCCAAACACACTTTAAAATTGTTTTGGGTCACCACACTAGTTACCGAAAAAAAACTAAGTAAAAATTTGTTAAGTTGGGGTAATCTAGTTTTGCAAAATAAGGAACCAAGGAAAGCAATATTTCCTTGGGATCTTGGATTTCTGTTTGGGAAGCCAATGATATGCACACTTTTATTATAGAATATGAAACTTTAAAGTACAGCAAAAGAAACTACCTTAAGAGGAAGCTGCAAATTTTCTTTAAAATGCTTGCAAAAAAGAGGATAATTTCAGCTAGATCTCTTAAAATATGACTTTATATGCAAAATGGAACTGAGATCTAAACTTAATAAAGGATATTACTAACTAGATCTATATGTAATTTTATTTGTGATACATATCTAAGCAACAAGATTTTTTAAAAGTAACCAATTTGAAGAGAAATTAAGATTTTGAAGGAGGAAGAGAGAGAAAGAGTGTTGGAAGCCTGGGAATGTTGGGATTTGGAGTCTGCTTTGGTGGAATGCCAAGGGACTATGTCATTCAAAACATATTGAATATGAGGAAGATGCAAACCAACTCAACCTCTTCTACAAGCGATATCACGTGCAACTTAGAAATCCTTGCACAAATAGATGGTTAAAGCATAGGTGCTGCTGGAAGAGATAATTGGAAAGCATGCAATTAAACTTAAAATACATACAACGCCAATAGATATGATCCAAGCAGCAGTAAGAGCATAAATCAAACTAGAATAAAATCTTACCCTAACAGGAGGGAGCTCTCTCCTTCAAGGCCAACAATTAACCAACAAAAGCAGTGATAAATAATACAGATTATACCTCATAAGCATTTGACAATCACCATCCACACATGAAGAGCATTACACCATAGATCTTTCCTCCAAAGCTTCTTTATTCCAAAATAATAAACAATACAATACAAGAGCAACAGCACCTCAATCACAGTTCTAACTAGCTTGGAAGAGGCTGGTGGTGGTTTGATTTATACAAAAACTAGAAGATCCATCCCAGGGGGGGCACAAATCCCAAGGAGATAGATCAAATCAGCTGATGGAGAGTCAATCACTGCAGATCTGAAGCTGAACTGAGCCTACTTTTCAATCAAGGGCTTGATGGAGCTGACACATCAACCCATAAACTGGCACATCAGTCCACAGAGCTCCCAGGAGAGCCCACACATGTGGAGGAGAGAGAGAGGGCGTAATTCCCCCTAAAGGCTACTCAAGATCAACTCTGGATCTGATTTGATCACCTCCTTCAGTCAAGGATTTGTCAGATCCAGTCAATCTGGTTGAGATCTGACTAATTTCAATCAAATCGACTGAGAATCCACTGATCTATGATTTTGGATTTGCTCCATTATTCACCAATTTATTAATTAAAATAATCAATAAATGATTTTTGGGGGATTTTTGACCTGAGCGATGGAAAATCACTCAAAACTAGGAAATAATGGGTCCATGGGTTTACATGGTGCTCTTAGCTTTAAAATGAGCACCTACATGACTGAAACTGATTATTTGGCCCACTTTTATTACAAAATCAATTTTTCCAATTAAACTATTAAAAAATGGCCTAAGTTTTGGAAAAATTAAATTTTAATAAAAAACACTGAAAAAATCAAAAAATTGAAATATTGAAAAAACCTAGGGGGACTTAGACATGTTCATATGACTCGACCATGATTCCTAGCATGTTTATACATTGACACATAGACTCTAATAACCTCAATAGGCCTAAATTATAAGCCGACCACCCCAACTTTGGAGGTATGGAGTGAAAAACTCAGAAATTATTAGTCGTTTATTCAACAACCAATAATAACCAAGGGAAAAAAACACCCTGGGTTGATCGGATTGACAAATAAAGTCTAAGAGAATGATTCTTTTACATACACTATCATGCTAGAACATTTATTACAATTCCCTCATGGGGTATGAACATGTGATATAGTACAACAAAGCTCCCTAGAAGCAAGACTGGAGGTTACCTGAAGTCCGAACAAGTTATCCTTGTCCGGTTCACCAGGATCACTTAATAAAAAACCACTAAGTACAACTTAGGTGGTAACATTATGGCTCCAACTGTGGGACGTGTGCTCGATCTGGTCTTTAAGGCAAGGAGAGGATACAAGAACACCATAATCTCTGGTTTATATACCCTATAAAAACATCTCAACCTGACAAGAAAACCTCAATAGCACAAGCTTTATATAAAAACCAAATGAGCCATTAAGTTGAATTATTTAAACAAAATAAATGTAATTAACTAATGAAAAAAAGTTTTATTATAGCTAAGTACAAAATATAAATGCAGAAAGTAAATTCTCTCTTTTAGGAGCTTATTTTCCTACTCTAAGCATGACATAAAAAGGTTAGGTGTAATAAAAAATCCAATGTAACCACCAAAGCATTTTATTAACATAAAAAAAATTCCTTGTTTTTGGTTACTAGCCAAAGTAAGGATACCTTATTCAGAAAATGCAAACCTACGTGATGATTCAGAATGGGCGGGATGGATGGGAGATCATAGGCATGAATAATGTCATAAAATTTCTTCCCTAACTTGTATGTGCTCATGCAGGCTGCCTCTATCCATGACTGGATAGGACTGATATACCGATCAGAACGATGAGGCAGACTAACTATATCATCATACTGATCACCAGGGCTTATCAAATGATAACTCGTTGCACAAGCCCCAAGTAGCTCCAAATCATAAGGAACCTCTATATGTGAAAAATATGGTTGAGACTGATATTCCACTGACTGCATCACATCTGAATTTTCACAACATTGTTTCTCAATTCCTTCATTACTGATACCCTTGTGTTGCTCTGCATGATATGAATCTGAATGATCACATGAAAATTCTGAATGCTCCTCTTCCATACTAAAGTTTTCCCAGGCATTCAAATCCATGCTCCCCTTTATGGACATATCATAGATTGGACTTCCGCAAATTTTTGAATAGAGACTCTCCTTGTTGGACATATCATGGATGGGATTCTCCATAAGATTTTCACAATTCGGATTATCTATGAAATTCTAATAGTCATCACTCCCATCCATGTCATATGTGGGGGACTCTTCATCCATGGCTGATCCAGGAGGATCCAAGAAGGAAAAAATTTTTAAGTCCTCCAATCTCAGCAAAACTAGCACCAGATCGAAGGGCTCGTCGAGACGATTCCAACGGCATTCGTTTCACCTCAAACGGACTCCGTATGAGAAAGTTATTGTGTTCTATTGTATTGATGAAACAGGAAATTTGACAAAATGGGGGTGCCACGTGGAACCATTGGTAGGGTGACACGTGGCATCCATATAGTACAGACGGATGACATGGCAGTTGTACAGATAAACAGGTGTCAGTACGGTCCAATCAGGATGCAACACGTGTCATGTATGGACGATGAGGTGGCAATCCAGTCAGCAGTACGGACCAATCAGGATGCAACACATGTCATTTACGAACAATGAGGTGGAAATCCAGTCAGTAGTACAGACCAATCCAAATGCAACATGTGTCAGTACGGTAGATGATTTGGAAGCTGTCTGGGCGTTGAGGTGGACCAATCTGGAACTGCCACATGGCAGCACCGGATTGGCCAATATTGATTGAAGTTCACCAAAATGTTGCTACTCTGTCAGTTTTGAACTCCTGACCTCCCATACCCTATCTCTATGCCTTTACCAACTATGCTAGCAGTGTTGTTTGTATAATGTATGGAAATAATATTATTTAAAGTGGCATTTCGAGCCTCGACCCTGGTTCTTCCTCCAACATGACCGAGAGCTCCGACCAGCATGGGAGCCCACGCTCTATTTCAGCACATGTCAAATTACAAACTATAGAAAATGGGTTATAAGTGGGTCTAAAAACAAGTTACATTATAACAAATTTGTTTTAAAAAAAACCATATTGTGGGTTTAATGAACCATGTGGTTTTGGGGGAAAATAATTTTATTGTAATATTCTAAAAATATAAAATGTGGTTGGCATAGTTGTAACTATGTCAACTACATAATTTAAGAAGAGCCTAACCAAGTGTGGGGAGTTGGAACCATATGCCTTCCTGGGAAAAATTTGTTGTAATCAAAGAGAACATGGGGAAAATGTGAAGAGGGGCAAGTCGTGGCTATATAAGCCCCCTTAGTTGCCATTTTCCACTCATGCTTTGGAGTGTAGACTTTGTAGCTAAAGGAGAGAAGGGAGATTGCGTAGCTCTGCAGGAGGAAGGTACGAGTGTTTATACTCGTTTTACACCGTCTTCAGGATTTGGAGTTGCTGGAAGCAGTCTTGTTGTGTTTTGGGTAGCAGTTCTCTTCCTGACCATTTTCGCCAAGGTATCATCGTATCATTGCCATGTATTTTGCCTCATGCTGATATTATAGATCGGCCCTCCTATTGAGAAGCAGGCCCGGAGACGTAGTCCATCCTGGACGAACTCCGTTATCAACTTGTTGTCTTTATGTGCGTATTGTCTATGCTGTTTGGTTCTCTTCTTATGGATTTGTGAGCTTCATTCATGCTCTTTATGCAATTCATGTTAATGTTACAGAGTAGCAAAGATCTTGCTTTCAGATCATGTGGTATCAGAGCAGGTTTATTTGACATTGGATTGTGAGTGTGGATGCTCACGAGGGCTAAACTGCAAGCTGGTGAGGGTACATTAGAGCCTTACAATTTCGAGATCAGACATGCACACCGAAGGAGGAAGATGGATGCTAATGATGCCTGCATCGAGATGGAGGCAAACTTTCACAAGGTCTTCTACATGATGGCCGACAAGGTAGACAAGTTGTTTGCAGACTATGAAGAACGCATGGCAAAAGAAAGAAAAGGAAATAAAGTAAAGAAGGAAGACAAAGAAGTGAAGGATGAATGCAACACTTCAATTAACCAAGGAGGAGGTGGTGAAGAGCCTCCTGAGCCTCCCTCTTTACCTTCAGCTTCAAGCACAAGTTCAAGTGCTTCTTCCTCATCTCATTCTCAGCATTCCAAGGTTCCTCAAAAAGAGCCTCAAAAGAAGGCCTTATTGAAGCTCAATGTGAAGTTTGATTTGCCCATGTTCAATGGGGAAGCGAATGCAGAGAAGTTGAACAATTGGATAAGGAAAATTGAGGTCTATTGCTGATTCTAGTAGATCAACGAAGAAGATGTGAAGATTCAGTTGGCTTCACTTTGGCTGACAAGCTGCACTTGTATGGTGGGAAAGCAAGCTTTAGCAAGGTAGCAAACAAATGGGTAATCTTCTCTCAGCGTGGTCTGCTTTCATTTCTGCTTTACATAAGAAATTTTATCCGTTGGGTTATGTTCAAAAGGATATAATGGATTGGCAAAGTTTTAGACAAGGCAAGGGTCAGAGTGTTCAGAATTTTACTGAAGAATTTAGAAAGAAAGCTCTAGAGTTGAATATTTCTTTAGATTCTCTTGACACTCTTTTGAAGTACATTGGTGCTCTTCATCATTATCTACACCATACTTTGTTGTTGTTGAATCCTACTAGTGTGGATGAAGCAAGTGTTCAGGCTACTCATCTTGAGAGCAGGGGGAAGCATTTGCAAGAAGACCATCCAAAGAAGCCTTTCAAGCCCAACAACAACCACAAGTCCAAAAAGAAAGACAAGAGCAAGAAGACAGCTACTGCCAAGAAGGAAGGAGGAAAGCTATCCATTGCAAACATTGTAACACTGATGGGCATGATGAAGAAATTTGTTGGAAGTTACATCCTGAATAGAGGCCAAAGCATTATGGAGGCAAAAAGAAGAAAAAGACCGTTGCAACAGCGCAACAAGATTTGGGTTTCGACTCAGGTGACGAAACCATAATTACAGCCATGGGAATGCAAGGTTACAAAACTCCTCATATTGGTTCAAGTTCTACTCATGTTTATAAAGAAAATGATAAAAGAAGAAGTGAGTTGTTTCACATCAAAGTTGTGTCTAATCATACAAAGATTGAAACATTATTTGATCCGGGTTCTCAAGTAAATTTGATCTCAGAATCAGTTGTTAAGAAGTTGGGCATATAGAATAAACCTCACCCCAAGTCTTACCCTCTTGGATGGGTATGTGATAATGCTAAGCTACAGGTGACTAATCAATGCAGGTTAAGGTTTGCTATTGCTTCAAATTTGATCGATGAGGTGGAATTAGATGTTGTTCCTCTTGACATCTGCGATATCGTATTGGGAAGCACGTACTTGTATGATCGAAAAGCAGTATTATTTCGTCACCAGAACAAGTACCATCTCACCAAAAATGGGGTGGATTACATCATGAGATCTCACAGTATGAAGGCTAACACCACTCTTGTTAGTGCAGGATAGATGAATAGACTCATCAACACTAATAAGAGATACATGCTCATGGTTGTGAGAGCAAAAGATGCTGAAGCATCCGATGCTTTCAAAGGTTGTGATCCTTCTCATAAAAAGGCTATGATTGATATTGTGGCTAACTATGATGAAATATTTCAGGAACCTACAGGTTTGCCTCCCAAAAGGGAGATTCAACATGAGATTCATCTCCAGCAGGATGCCCCTCTTCCTAATGTGGGCATGTACAGGTTGTCCATAGTTGAAATGGCAGAGATTAAGAAGCAGGTTCAAGACTTGTTGGACCACAGAGTGATCAGACCCATCTCCTCTCCATGTGGTTCACCGATTGTGTTGGTGATGAAGAAAGATGGCACATGGAGGATGTGCATTGACTATCGGGCTCTCAACAAGATCACGATCAAGAATCAATACCCTCTTCCTCGCATAGATGACTTGCTTGACCAGTTGAAAGATGTTGTGTTCTTTACCAAGTTGGATTTGCACAGTGGCTACCACCAGATTAGAATTACAGAAAGTTATGTGTGGAAGATGGCCTTTAAGACCAAGAAATGTCTATTTGAGTGGTTGGTGATGCGCTTTGGGCTTTGCAATGCACCTGCAACCTTTATGCGGGTAATGAATGATGTTTTCTAGCCATTCTTGGATGATTTTGTCATTGTTTATCTAGATGATATATTGGTCTTTAGTAAAACTTGGGAAGCACATGTAGGGCATGTAAAGTAAGTATTAGATACTTTGAAAAAGGAGAAATTGTATGTTAAATTATCAAAGTGTGAATTTGGCAAAACTTCATTAGTTTACTTGGGTCATATTGTAGGAGGTGGAAATTTAAAAATTGATCCTTCAAAAGTTGATGTAATTGTCAATTGGCCTAAGCCTACTAATGCTACTGAAGTGAGAAGCTTTTTAGGAGTTGTTCAATATTGGAGGAGGTTCATTCAGAACTTCTCATACATAGCATATCCTTTGCATGCCTTAAAAAGTGTAAAGAAAGCCTTCCAGTGGGGAGGTAAGCAGCAGAAAGCCTTCGACACATTGAAGGGAAAGATTAGCACCACCCCAGTCCTAGCCTTGCCTGACTTGCAACAACCATTTGAGATAGAGACAGATGCCAGTGGATATGCCATGGGGGTAGTATTGATGCATCACCGCAAGCCTATTTACTACCATTCAGAGACTTTTACTCAAGCAGTGATCAACTACCCCACCTATGACAAAGAGTTGTATTATTTGGTTCAGAGTGTCAAGAAGTGGAAACACTACTTGATGGGTAAGGAGACGATCATCCATACCGATCATCAACCCTTGCAGTATCTCCATTCCCAGACTAAGCTCCAGCAAGCTCGTCATTTCAGGTGGATGGGATTCCTTCAACAATTCCATCTAGTGATCAAGTACAAGAAGGGTACTAGTAACAAAGTGGCAGATATGCTCTCTAGACCTCCCAGTGTTGCATCTATTGTTTTGAAAAATGCTTCTTTGTCCCATGAAAGTTATATTGAGCAGTATGCTACTGATGATGATTTCAAGGAGATTTATGAGAAGCTAACCAATGGCACATAGGTGGAAGACTACTATTTGCAGGGAAAGTTTCTCTATCATTTGGGCAAGTTATGTGTTCCTATCAGTGAAAGAGTCCATGTAATACGATAAGCTCATACTTCTCTTGTATCAGGGCATTTTGGGGTAGGTAAGACTTTGGCTCATTTGTAAAGACCTGTGTATTGACCTCGCATGAAAGACATTGTAACAAAATATGTAAAGGGGTGTGTGATGTGCTCTACTTGTAAGCCCACTAATAGAAAATTAGGGCTGTACTCACCACTTCCTGTTCCTTCCCATCCTTGGGAAAGCATTTCCATGAATTTTGAGGGGGGTTTTCCTGTGTCTAGGAGGGGTCATGACTGCTTGTATGTGGTCGTGGATAGGTTCAGCAAGATGTGTATTCTTATGCCATGTAAAAAGTAGGTCACTGCAGCACAGGCTGCTTCACTTTTCTTTCAACATGTATGGGTTCACTTTGGACTCCCTACGTCCATTATCTCGGATCGGGACTCCCGATTCCTTAGAGAGTTTTGGACAAAATTATGGTGTATAATGGACACCAAGCTGAAGAGGAGCACCGCTTTCCATCCACAGACTGACAGACAGACAGAGGTAGTCAACAGGACAGTTGTCCATGTGCTTCGAGGCTATTACAACAAGCATCCTAAGTTATGGGATGAATAGATCCAGTATGTGCAGCATGCCTACAACAAGGCTATGCATTCTTCCACTTAGAGCTCGCCATTTGAGACATGCTTTGGGTACTTTCCAAAGACTCCATTGGACTTGAATTATTGGAGAGAGGTTGGTTCAAGCATTTCCAAGGATGAAGACAAAGCCTGCAGGTTCATTCAGAGAGTTCAACAGGTACATCAAGCAGTGCAAGATCAGTTGGAGAAGAGTTAAGCCCAATACATTATACAAGGCTCGCCATGAAAAGCATAGATTTGATCATCAGTTTCAGGTCGGATATCAAGTGTGGCTTCACATCAGCAAGGAGAGGATGAAAGGAGAAGGAAAGAAGCTCAATCCTATTAGATATGGTCCCTTCACCTTCTTGGAGAAGATTAGGACGAATGATTTTCGCTTAGAGCTACCGCCATACATGTAGATCTACTCAGTGGTGAATGTGTAGAACTTGAAACTCTATGAGCCTCCCATGATCATGGATGAAAGGGAGAATGTCTCATTGCCATCAATTGATGAATTTTCTCCTGAGTACATGGATGAGCTAAAGGAAGATGTCATCCTGGATAGAAGGACAAGGACTTCTCATAAAGGTGATGTTGATTATCTTCTAGTGGGCATCAGAGGCACTCATCCAAGAAAATCCAAGTGGATCAAGAAGGAGAAAGTGTGGGAGCAATTCCCTCACCTATATGTTGATTAGTAAAGGCTTTTGGAGGCCAAAAGCTTCTCAGTGGGGAGAAATGATCTAGGAGGATCCAAGAAGGAAAATTTTTTGAAGTCCTCCAATCTTAGAAAAACTAGCACCAGATCAAAGGTCTCGTCGAGACAATTCCAACGACGCTCGTTTCACCTCAAACGGACTCCGTATGAGAAAGTTATCGCGTTCTGTTGTATTGATGAAACATGCAAATTTGGCAAAATGGGGGTGCCACGTGGCACCACTGGTAGTGTGACACGTGGAATCTATATAGTATGAATGTATGACATGGTATTTGTATGCACATACAGGTGGCAGTACGATCCAATCAGGATGCAACATGTGTCAGTATGGAGGTGACTGCGCAACTTAGTTGGCAGTATGGCAGATGAGTTGGCAGTTGACTGGGCGTTGAGGTGGACCAATCCGGAACTGCCACATGGCAGCACCAAATTGGCCAATATTGATTGAAGTTCACCAAAATGTTGTTGCTCCACCAGTTTCAAACTCCTGACCTCCCATAACCTATCTCCATGGCTTTACCAACTGCACTGGCAATGTTTTTTGTATAATGTATGGAAATAATATTATTTAAAGTGGCATTTCGAGCCCCAAAGGTGCCGGGGCTTAGCCCCGACCTTGGTTCTTCCTCCAACGTGACCAGGAGCTCTGACCAGCACAGGATCCCGCTCTCTATTTCAGCACATGTCAAATTACAAACTATAGAAAATGGGTTATAAGTGGGTCTAAAAACAAGTTACTTTATAACAAATTTGTTTTTTAAAAAAACCATATTGTGGGTTCAATGAACCATGTGGTTTTGGGGGAAAAGAATTTTATTGTAATATTCTAAAAATATAAAATGTGGTTGGCATAGTTGTAACTATGTCAAATACATAATTTAAGAAGAGCCTAACCAAGTGTGGGGAGTTGGAACCATATTCCTTCTTGGACAAAATTTGTTGTAACCAAAGAGAACATGAGGAAAATGTGAAGAGGGGCAATTCATGGCTATATAAGCCCCCTTAGTTGCCATTTGCCACTCATGCTTTGGAGTGGAGACTTTGTAGCTAAAGGAGAGAAGGGAGATTGCGTAGCTCTGCAAGAGGAAGGTACGAGTGTTTATACTCATTTTACACCGTCTTCAGGCTTTGGTGTTGCTGGAAGCAGTCTTGTTGTGTTTTGGGCAGCGGTTCTCTTCTTGACCATTTTCGCCAAGGTATCATTGTATCATTGCCATGTATTTTGCCTTGTGCTGAGATTATAGATTGGCCCTCCTATTGAGAAGCAGGCCCGGAGACGTAGTCCATCCTGGACGAACTCTGTTATCAACTTGTTGTCTTTATGTGCATATTGTCTATGTTGTTTGGTTCTCCTCTTATGGATTTGTGAGCTTCATTCATGCTCTTTATGCAATTCATGTTTTTTTCATAGAGTAGCAAATATCTCGTTTTCAGATCAATGGCATCATGATCCTGCCTATCCATGTCCTCCTTGTATTCATAACAATCTTCTTTAGAAAAAAAATTACAAGGCAATAAACTTTCCAAACCTTCATCAACATGAGGAAAACAAGGTCTAGTATCACCACACACATACTGATCTTATCATAAGTTTCTTTATAGGCTTTTGTTATGATATCATGAAGAGGATCTTCAATATTATCTTCAATCAAGGAAAATTTTTGGACATGTTCAATGGGATCACTTGGGATGTGTTGCTCAGTGGGTTTCTCTAGAGGGCTTTCTGGAAAAATATCAGCATTGCAACACACTTGAGAATATCTCACATTTTCAATGTTTTCAGCTATGGTGACATGAGGAGAGTCTTCAACAATGCATTCCATCATGGGCTCCTCCTGAAGCTCTTCAATAAGATCATTCTGGATTTTCCCTTGCTCAGAATCTTGCTGTGTATTGGGAGATACCTCATATTCTTTAATAAGCTTCTTAATTAATTCCTTTCTTGAATAACTATGAGGAAACTCTTTGATGGGAGTATCTTGGACCTCCTCTTCACTTAAATGTTCAAGAAGTGATTCCAATTCTTCAATACTTTGTATCATGGCAAAAGGTCCATCATATGTTTCCATGTGATACTTTGTCCCAGATAGGTAGAAGGTACAGACCTTTTCAAGGAACTTTTTCAAACCATTCATACTACCCCTACGATCATGCCATTGCTATAAAAACATCAAAATGAAGATTGGAAAATAAGTTATACATTTATTAGGAAGGCGCCAATAGAACCAACAACATGCCTCACCCCAAAAAGTACCAGCAAACATTTCCATCATATTGTCTTCATGAAGAATATTGAAGTCAGCCATCAACTGAAGGAAATATTTGACATGCCAGATGGCCGAATCACCATAATTTCCATGAAAAACTAGAAGCCATTTATATGCATCCCCCACACCATTACAAGAGTTAGGAAAACTCGGCATGTTTGATAAATCGATAGGCTAAAAAATTCCAGTTATCTGGGCACCAAATTTCTCCTTTAATTCATCCATATCAAAAATTAATAGTATGCATTTGATATAGCCATTAAACATTGTACTGAAAAGGTGGAGCCGTCAAGTGATGAGCTTTAAAGGTTTTAACATGTCGCATGGGCTCATCTACACACAACAAAAGTTCACAAGTTTATGAGATAACACGGTTTTATCCCTTCAATGGAGTCGCGATGTGAAAAAGAAAAATAAGCATTTAAAAATCTTTTCACAAAAATTATTTTTTGCTTTTCTTTGTAAAAATAAAAACTAGAAAAAAAATTCAGTGGAGTCACTAGATGAAAATTAAAGATCTAATCTAAGCATTCATCAAACAAAGCAAAAACAAAAAGGAAGAAAACAAAAATTGTACTCGGGAATAAAAAGATTTATCCCCAGCAACGGCACCAAAAAGTGTTGTCACCTTTCACACACTTGGGTCACGTGGCAGAAATCTTCAAGCCACTCGGTGTGTCCTTGGGGGAAAGTCTCGAGTAAAGGTTGTCACCTTGTTCTTGACTCCTTCGTTTATGCTGAACTCCTAATCAAGCCAAGGGGGGTAGACCCTATTAAGTTACTAAGGCAAAACTATTTAGTATGGTGATGTTAAATTGAATGAGTTACTTAGGAGTTTGAAATTTAACCATAAACAACCAAAGATGACAAGATACAAAATGAGCGCATGAAAGCACAATGTTGAGACACAATATATATATATATATATATATATATATATATATAGCAAGAGAATAGCCAGTGCTTTAAAATGGATTCAAAAGATAATCAATGTACCTACATGTGCTTGGAGGGAATGTTTTGTGATTGCCTCTTGGTACGTTTTAAGTTAATGTGAAATATGAGTTGATTAAAATTAGGCAAAAGGGGGGGACTCCAAATATACCCGAGAGTACTTGGAGTTTGTCCAAAACTAAACCGTCACGGCTACCCACAAGGAATATGTGGGTTGAATGGATTCTTTGAGGCTATTGTTCATAATGCACCTGCAGGTGTAACAGAGATCAGTGCCCCGAGGTCACTTTTCAAGAGTTCCTGCTTCCTTTGGGTATTTTGCCACCGTAATGGTTTGATCTAGGTGTTTGATTTTCACCCTATGGTTTGTCAATTTGGGAGAGTGAATCCTAATTATTCTAGTCACTCAAGTTTTTTTGATGCGGCTTGACTGATCGGATGAACTGCATCCAAGTGCAGAGCATACACACTGGAGTCTTGTCAATTTTAGTAAATTTTAAGATAGGTTTTATTGTTAAAAAGAAAACCCTCCAGGAACCTCTTTCCATCCAAGTTGATCTCAATCGAGGAATCAAGGAGGGGTTAATTTTATTATAGCTGATGAAACAATTGATGAAAAGGAAAACAAATATACACAATGTCGGTTTTCTAATTAGTCCTACCACGCATCTCTTTCCCCTTTTGGGTCAATCGGGAAGTCATGGGATAAGTATTAAAATTAATTTGAAATATCAAATATGGAATATAGAAATGATAATAAATCAAGGTATACTACCCTCCAGATTAGAACTACGCTAGATTGAAAAGAGATGAACAAAAAGTAAAAAATTGACACAGACGTGAATCTCCCCGGGTGGGATGGTGAATAGGCTCGAAAGAGCCTATTCGAAAGGACCTTTTCTTTTTATTAGCAGTAATTTACAATATCAGAAAATTGAAATTGATGCACTTTGGTCCTTGTTATCTGGGATCCAAAGGCTTACAACAACCTTGTAACAAGCTAAAATCAAAACACGGCGGTTGGGGAAGCTTCCGGGAAGCTCTGGTTCGTCCAAGAGTCAGAAATTGGGTAGAGCCTCCTTCTCTTTTTTGTTAGACCTACTAAAAAACAGAGAGAAAATAAAATCAAATGTGCCCAAACACACTTTAAAAGTGTTTTGGGTCACCACACTAGTTACCGAAAAAAAACTAAGTAAAAATTTGTTAAGTTGGGGTAATCTAGTTTTGCAAAAAAAGGAACCAAGGAAAACAAGCTTTCCTTGGGATCTTGGCTTGCTATTTGGGAAGCCAATGAGATGCGCACTTTTATTGCAGAATATGAAACTTTAAAGTACAGCAAAGGAAACTATCTTAAAATCAAGCTACAAATTTTCTTTAAAATGCTTGCAAAAAAGAGGATAATTATAGCTAGATCTCTTAAAATATGACTTTATATGCAAAACGGAACTGAGATCTAAAATTAAGAAAGGATCTTACTAACTAGATCTATATGTAATTTTCTTTGTGAGATGGATCTAAGCAACAATATTCTTTAAAAGTAACCAATTTGAAGAGAAATTAAGATTTTGAAGGAGGAAGCGAGAGAAAGAGTGTTGGAAGCCTGGGAATGTTGGGCTTTGGAGTCTTCTTTGGTGGAACATCGAGGGACTATGTCATTCAGAAGTTGTTGAAAATGAGGAAGATGCAAACCAGCTCAACCTCTTCTACGAGTGATATCACCTGTAACTTAGAAATCCTTGCACAAATAGATGGTTAAAGCATAGGTGCTGCTAGAAGAGATAATTGGAAAGCATGCAATTAAACTTAAAATACATACAACTCCAATAGATCTAAAACAAGCAGCAGTAAGAGCATAAATCAAACTAGAATAAACTCTTACCCTAATAGGAGGGAGCTCTCTCCTTCAAGGCCAACAATTAACCAACAAAATCAGTGATAAATAACACAGATTATACCTCATTTGACAATCACCATCCGCACATGAAGAGAATTACACCATAGATCTTGCCTCCAAATATTCTTTATTCCAAAATAATAAACAATACAATACAAGATTAATAGCACCTCAATCTCAGTTCTAACTAGCTTGTAAGAGGCTGGTTGTGCTTTGATTTATACAAAAACCAGGAGATCCAACCCAGGGGGCGTAAATCCCAAGGAGACAGATCAAATTAGCTGATGGAGAGTCAATCAATGCAGATCTGAAGCTTAACTGAGCCTACTTGTCAATCAAGGGCTTGATTGATCTGACACATTAACCCATAAAATAACACATCATCCCATAGAGCCCCAGGAGAGCCCACACATGTGGAGGAGAGAGAGAGATGGTACAATTCCCTCGAAAGGCTGCTGAAGATCAACTCTGGATCTGAATTGATCACCTCCTTCAGTCAAGGATTTGTCAGATCCAGTCAATCTGGTTCAGATTTAACTAATTTCAATCAACTCAGCTAAGAATCCATTGATCTATGATTTTGGATTTGCTCCATTATTCACAAATTTATTAATTAAAATAATCAATAAATGATTTTTGGGGGCTTTCTGACCTACGTGATGGAAAATCACTCAAAACTAGGAAATAGTGGGTCCATGGGTTTACATGGTGCTCTTAGCTTGAAAATGAGCACCTGCATGACTGAAACTAATTATTTGGCCCACTTTTATTACAAAATCAATTTTTCCAATTAAACTATTAAAAAATAGCCTAAGTTTTGGAAAAATTAAATTTTAATAAAAAACACTGAAAAAATGAAAAAACCTAGGGGGACTTAGACATGTTCATATGACTCGACCATGATTCCTAGCATGTTTATACATTGACACATAGACTCTAATAACCTCAATAGGCCTAAATTCCAAGCCTACCACCCCAACTTTGGACGTATGGAGTGAAAAACTCAAAAATTATTAGTCGTTTATTCAACAACCAATAATAACCAAGGGAAAAAACACCCTGGGCTGATTGGATTGACAAATAAAGTCTAAGAGACCGAGTCTTTTCCAGACACTATCATGCTAGAACATTTATTACAATTCCCCCATGGGGTATGAACATGTGATATAGTACAACAAAGCTCCCTAGAAGCAATACTGAAGGTTCTCTGAAGTTTGAACAAGTTATCCTTGTCCGGTTCACCAGGCTCACTTGATAAAAGACCACTAAGCACAACTTAGGTGGTAACACACCTCAACCTGCTGACTGAAGCATCCACCAAAACTCAATGAGATGGGCCCACACATGTGGAGGAGAGAGAGACAGGGTGCAATTCCCAAGATTGCATGTTGTGGTGCACTCCCAGATCAGCCTAGATCACCTCCTTCAATCAAGGAGTTGTCAGATCCAGTCAATCCCAAGACAATGAGACTGATTTCAGTCAAATTGAAGCAAATCCCAATGATTTAGGATTTGGGGTTTTCTCCATTATTTAATTAATTTATCAATTAAATAATCAATATTTGATTTTTAGGTATTTTTTTACCTGAGTGATGGATAAATCACTCAAAACTTAGAAAAAGTGGGTCTATGGGTTTACATGGTGCTCTAAGCTTGAAAATGAGCACCCCCATGACTGAAACTGGTTATTGAGCCCACTTTTATTACAAAACTAAATTTTCCAATTAGACTATTAAAAAATAGCCTAAGTTTTGTGGAAAAATTAAAATTAAAAAAACTTAAAGAATTAAAAAAAACTAAAACCTAGGGGGAGTTAGACATGTTCATATGACTCGACCATGATGCCTAGCATGTTTATACATTGACATATAGACTCTAATAACCTCAATAGGCCTAAATGCCAAGCCGACCACCCCAACTTTGGAGGTATTGAGTGAAAAACTCATAAATTGTCAGTCGTTTATTCAATAACCAATAATAACCAAGGGAAAAAACACCCTGGGCTAATCAGATTGACAAATAAAGTCTAAGAGACCGATTCTTTTACAGACACTATCATGCTAGAACATCTTATTACAACTTCCCCATGGGGTATGAACATGTGATATAGTACAACAAGCACTTCCCAGAATCACTTCCGAAGGTCTTATGAAGTCCAAACAAATCATCTTTGTCTGGTTCACCAAGCTCACTTGATAAAAAACCACTAAGTACAACTTAGGTGGTAACATTTGGCTCTATCTAGGGACACATGCTCTGACTAATCTTCTTATCAACGAAGAGGATATGAGAATTCTGAAATCTCTGGGTCCTACATAGCAATTAAATCTTGTCAGTAACATGTATATAAAAGAAATCAACTATAAAAGCATATTAATGTACAGAATTATTCTATGATGTGCAAAAGAGCAATATTTTACAAGACTAATATACAAAAGAAAAAATTTCAAGGTTAGTACTACGGTAAAAAACATCTATAGTACAACAATATCTATAATACAACAATATGATACATGAAATTTAAAAATACATGGAGGGAAAGGTTTAGAAATTGGCCCTGAAACCAGTGATGCCAATAAATGCATCAAATCATCTCGTTGAAGAACATCTTGAGGAGAAATCCATTCACTGGTAGGCTTAACCTTTTTCCTTCTAGGTCATTTAGATAGAAATAATTTGTTCCTTCTACTTCATCAATGATATATGACCCCAACCATAAGCTGTCAAACTTTCCGTGTTTCCCAGGTTTCTCCCACTGTTTGTCCCAACACAAGACTGTGTCACCTACTTGAAAGGATACAAGCTGGGTAGATCTATCAAATGTTCTCTTGACTTTGTCTGAATTTCTGATACTTTGGTCAAGGGAATTTCTTCCACTCTCATCTAACTCGATCAACTAGTTGATTATGTTCTGATTGGCATCCTGATCTAAGCTAAAGCTCTGGAGAAGCTGATACACTGGAAGCTTTAAATGGACAGGTAAGGTGACATCTAGGCCATATACAAGTTCAAAATGGATCCTTCCGGTGGAACTTTTCTTCGTGATTCTATCGGCCCATAATGCAAACTTGATCTTGCTATCCCAAGACTTTTTATTATCACCAACAGTTTTCTCGATTATGGTCATTAAGTTTTTATTACTTGACTCAGCTATACCATTTCCTTGGGGATAATAGTTGGATGAATGGGATAGGAAAATTTCATACTTCAAACAAAAGGATGACATCTCAGACGAAACAAAGCACAGACCATTATCTGTGATGATTTTGGCTGGCACACTAAATCTTGTGATAATCTTATCTTCTAATAAATCCATGACTATAGCATCGGTTTCCTTCTTGGTGGGTATCGCCTCTACCCACTTGGTGAAATAATCAGTGGCAGTGAGTATCCAGGATTAACCATTGCTGAAGTTATCGTTGAACTTACCGATGAAATCAAGCCCCCACTGATGGAAAGGGGCTTGGACTACTATTTGCTTTAAAAAAAAGGATTCATTTGTTGCTTTCCATTGAATAACTGACACTGGGGGAAAACTCTGACAGACTTGTGCACATCTGAAAATAGGTTTGGCCAATAGTATCCTTCTCTAAGGATTTTATGGCAGTTGTTCTTGCTGCAAAATTTCCACCACAAAATCCTGAATGGAACTCAACCATGAGTTTTTTGGACTCAGGTTCATTGATACATCTAAGTTTTAAACCATCGGGGTTTCTCCAACCCAAACCATCTTTTGTTAAACATTACTTAGTTGCTTTTAACATTAATGCTCTTCTTTTATGGCCAAGTAGGTGATTAGGGCATGTAAGGTTATGGAGGAAAAAGATGATGTCAGTATACCAAGGGTGCTTCTCTAATCTCTGAAGCTCGTCTGATACACTTTGTTCTGGATCACTGTTATGGCATATTATTCCTAAGGATTTTTCATTTCCTTGGGTCAACAGCTTTGCAATACCTTGTCCCTTAATTAACTTAGCAGGTTTTATCTCTAAATCATACTCCTGAATCTTTGAAACCCACTTACCCCTAATTCCTAGACAATCCTGCTGAGACATGATATCCTTGACAGTTGCATGGGGTACATACCCAATGATTTTTTAGTATCCTACATAAGTTCTAAAATGTTAAAGGGACTTGACAAAAGCATAAGCCTGTTTCTCCATGGTGGTATACTTCAACTCTAAATGTTGCAAGGCTATAGGTTGCTCTTGTCCCACTTTATTCTTTTGAAGTAAAACACCAACAATGGTGTCCTCCGAGGAAAAGGAAAATATATGAAATTCCTTGGAATAATATGTACTGATCAAGACTGGGGACCTGGATATGGCATCTTTGATAGACTTGAATGCATATTTCCCTTCATCCATCCACTCAAATTTAGCATCTTTCTTTAACAACTTTTGTAGAGGCTTCATTAGTTCTGCTAAATTTGGGATGAATCTCCTTATGAAATTTATCTAACCATTGAAATACTAGAGAGCTTTAAGATTTTGAGGCAAGGGGACTTTCTTAATGGCTTCAACTCACTCAGGATCACTTTTGACACCATCCTTAGAAATGATGTGTCCCAACAACTTGCCTTCATCAACCCCAAAGATTGACTTGGCAGGGTTTAAGGAAATACCATATTTCTAACATCTTATGAAACTAAGATTACTTATGTGGTCATATCTTTATTTTGAGAAAATAGCTAAGTCATCTTGATATATTTCGATTATTTTGCCTATAAGTTCTTTGAAGGAAAAATCCATGGCTCTTTGGAAGGTGGCACCAGCACTTAATAAACCAAAAGGCATTATTAAAAATTTATAGGTGCCCCAAGGTGTGGTGAATGTAGTTTTATGTTGATCCTCTTTATTTGCCTATACTCGGTTATAACTGGAAAATCCATCCAACATGGACATCATTCCTGATCCCATTACTCTTTGAAGCAATGTTTCCATGTCGAGAAATGGGTAATTATCTTTAAGGCATGATGTATTCAGATTTCTGAAATCTATACATATTCTAATTGACCCATTATTATTTCTAACAACAACTAAGTTCGAGCACCATGATGAATGTCTTGTAGGTGCTATGATCCCTGCTGCTAACATCTTCTGAAGCTCCTTCTACACAATGGGGGGCAACTTAGTATTTATTCGCCTAAGTTTTTGTCGGATAGGCTTGACCTCCTTAGCCTCTTCTGTGAGGGGAATAGTGTGTTGAAACACATCTTCCCAATAGGATTTAATTTCATCATCACTGAAGGCCAACTGTAAATTTGAGCATATAGATCTGTAGACAAAAACAAAACTCACAAAGAAGATCTCACAATTTACTCAGCAATTGAAGAATGAAACAGTGCAAAAGGCTTGCAGCTGTGAATGCTTTCATTAATCAAAAAAGTAATTCAGATGATAATTACAATAATGTAAAAATGGATTTAATAGCCACAAGCAATTCGAATCCACATGAGGAAGTTCGAATTGGACTCTACTTGATTGTAGGTAACCAAGACATTGTCTAAATCACTATCGGAGGACCCAGTAGTTAACTGTCCTTGTCTAAATCATAACCGGAGTTTTAAAACACAACCAAGTGTTACATTTAGTATTAAATAATGGTTAACTGACTGTGGTAGGTGAGTAAAGCACCCCACATGTGTGCAATTAATTAAACCATTATTTAACTGAATGTAGAGAGCTAGAACTGAATGTAACTGACTCCTAACTTGGCTTGACTAGTCATTAATGTA
>LPNX010534499.1:479241-533475 GCA_001517045.1 Pseudotsuga menziesii | reverse complement strand
CTTCCTAAATTGTAGGGATTGATCTAGGAGACTCCTAAACTTATGCAATCAAGTGCAATAAGTGGCAGTGAGCCTCAATTAGTGTTCCCCACACTTAGGATTAAACCATTATTTAACTGAATGTAGAGAGCTAGAACTGAATGTAACTGACTCCTAACTTGGCTTGACAAGTCATTAATGGAAGTGAACTGACCTTGGTTGGTTTCGGCACTCCCAGTTGCTTCCTAAATTGTAGGGATTGATCTAGGAGACTCCTAAACTTATGCAATCAAGTGCAATAAGTGGCAGTGAGCCTCAATTAGTGTTCCCCACACTTAGGTAACTGAAACATGTGCCCCAATTAGGTCAAGTTTAACCAATGGTGCTAATGACTATAAATAGACTGGATGGACTCCCGATTTATACATGACTCCTAATTTAGACATATGACCAAATTTGGACAAGCGAGGATTAATAATCCTAACACCCCCCCTGAATGCTAACTTGGACAAACTGTGGGCCCTGGTAACTAAGACCATAGGTCACCCATTACATCAAGTAAAATAAAATAACTGCTTAATACAAGTAACTAGGGCAAAAACCACATGGGAAAAAATCCCTCCTTCTATCTAAGCAGGTAGAATCAGGTCTCAAGTTTGAAAAACTTGAAAATATGTTGCTGCAATCTTCATCTCTGTGAGGTAGTGAAGCAGCATGCATGGTGTGTTGTGCACAGGTATTCTGGGGCCTGGCATGTAGACTTCTCCTTTTTCTCCAAAACTGATGATGGGAGGAAGGAGGAATGTAACCTTTGTCTCTTGCTGAATGAAGAGGTGTATGATCATATGCATTCTTCTGAATGTAGGAAGACTGATCCCTTGCCATATTGCATCTTACAGGAAGTCTATTGCATCTCTCTGAAGGAGGCAAAATAGTATGACATAGCACAAGAGTCTTTCCTTTCTGAGTGTCGGGTGAGTTTCCAGTCATCTTCCTAGCTTCTAGTTTGGAAGTAGGGACTGAATCTATATCCGAGTCACCCTGAATCTTAATGTCATAAACTGATATAGATGGATCTGCAATACTAGTAGAAGCTGTAAAAGAAGTAGATGCAATGTTTTTACCTTTCCTTGCTAGTGGCTGCTGAGAGTGCACTGGTTCTAAAGGAGGCATGAAATGTGAGAACTCATATGCTCTTGAAGCATGATTCGCAATACCCTTTGCTATGATGCTCCCAGTAGAAATATCTATGATCTCCACTAAGTCAGGACCAAAGATCACTCGCTTTGTAGATCCAGTATGGGTCATCTGATAGACAGATAACAGGTTTGAATCTACTGAGGGAACAAACAACACATCTTTGAAACTTCCATGTTCAAGTTGGATAGAGCCCTTCCCTTTGGTTTGTACTTTACTGTTATTTCCCATCTGAATACTAGGACCATCAAAAGACTGAAAATAAGAGAATGATTCTATGGATGCAGCCATATGGTTGGAAGCTCCAGAATCAATGAGGAAGGCAGGTGTTGATGTGTAGCAAGCTTTTAGTGCATGTCCTTTCCTTGGGTACTCTTCTTCTTCTTCTTCTTCAGAGTCTTCCTTCCTTGCGCTAGCAGGTACATAAATGTTGTGCCTTTTCAAAAGAAGAGCCATTTCATCAAGTTGTCTTCTCATATAGGAGCTTTCTGAATGGAAGCCCCTTCCACAGTAAGAGCAGAGGACCTTGCCTTTGCCATTCTTCTTGCTTCTCTTCGAACCTGAAGGTTCTTTTGACTGTTCAGACTCATCTCTTTGCTTCCCTCTGTCATTCGCTACCTTATATCCTCTTGCAACAAGAGCTAGATCTTTGGGAGATCGAATGATCCCCATTTGGATCAATTTATCATTCTCAGAAATAAGAGATTGAATGAAAGCATCAAGAGTGGGCATCTTCCAATTTGGAGTAGTGAGCCTTACTGTTTGGAAGGTGGATACAAAGACTAAGTAGTCTGAAATTGAGCTTGGTGAGAATAGCAAGGATGAGCTGATCTTCATCCTTCTTTACTTTGCATTGCTTCAATTGATATATCAGGTTCTTGAACTTTGAGAAGAATTCATTTAGAGATTCGAAATCTGATGGATTGAGAGTAATCAGATCATTTTCTAGCTGATGGATCCTCATCTCATCATGCTTATCAAATAAGGAAGCAAGCTTGTCCCAAACCTCCCTGGGAGTGTCCAAGTCTTGGATGTGAAATCAAATATCTACAGAGACTGAGGAGAGCATGAGTCCAATGGCTTCTTCAAGCCTATTCATGTACTTAGCTTTGTCTTTATCTGATTCTGGCTCTCCCTCTGTTTCTTCAATGAGTCTGAAGAGATGCTTGGTGCGGAGCAATATTTTCATGTCATCCTTCCACTGGTGATAGTTGAAGGGAGTGAAAGGCTCTATTGGATGATCCATTTTGAATGTAATGAGAAAGACTGAGCTGCTGTAGCGAATGCAATGAGAAGTAGAGGCTGCTTGTAGCGAATGTTGTAGAAAAGCTGATAACCTGTCACACAATCAAACAAACAAAATGATCCGGCTAGAGATCTAAGGAGGAGAGGAGTCTTGTCCACTGAGGCTCTGATACCATGTAAATTTGAGCATATAGATCTGTAGACAAAAACAAAACTCACAAAGAAGATCTCACAATTTACTCAGCAATTGAAGAATGAAACAGTGCAAAAGGCTTGCAGCTGTGAATGCTTTCATTAATCAAAAAAGTAATTTAGATGATAATTACAATAATGTAAAAATGGCTTTAATAGCCACAAGCAATTCGAATCCACATGAGGAAGTTCGAATTGATGACTCTACTTGACTGTAGGTAACCAAGACATTGTCTAAATCACTATCGGAGGACCCAGTAGTTAATTGTCCTTGTCTAAATCATAGCCGAAGTTCTAAAACACAACCAAGTGTTACATTTAGTATTAAATAATGATTAACTGACTGTGGTAGGTGAGAAAAGCACCCCACATGTGTGCAATTAATTAAACCATTATTTAACTGAATGTAGAGAGCTAGAACTGAATGTAGCTGACTCCTAACTTGGTTTGACTAGTCATTAATGGAAGTGAACTGACCTTGGTTGGTTTCGGCACTCCCAGTTGCTTCCTAAATTGTAGGGATTGATCTAGGAGACTCCTAAACTTATGCAATCAAGTGCAATAAGTGGCAGTGAGCCTCAATTAGTATTCCCCACACTCAGGTAACTGAAACATGTGCCCCAATTAGGTCAAGTTTAACCAATGGTGCTAATGACTATAAATAGATTGGATGGACTCCCGATTTAGACATGACTCCTAATTTAGACATATGACCAAATTTGGACAAGGGAGGATTAATAATCCTAACACCAACACATATCTATATTCTTTGATTAATTTGATCAAACTGTTCCTTTCCTTTTCCGAAGTACCTTTTCCAATTTTTATTAACTTGGGGTCCTTATCAGTGCCTATATTTATTTCCATACAATCCCCAGTTTTTATTTCTTTTTTTTTTTCTTATGACGATCCTATCGATCAAACAAATTTGTAAAAGCTATAAGGCTACTCGTGATGTGATTCCTTTCATTATCCTCGCACTCCTGATACTCTTTACCCTCTTGCTGATAACTGATCTTGCAACCTTCAAACTCTTGGATATTATGGATGAATCTCAAGAGTTGCTCATAATCTTTAAACACCTGCCAGTGATCTACATTATCTGGAATTGACGGTTTGAAATTAATTTCCATTTTTTCATTCCCATTAGTCATTTCATCTAAAGGCTGGAGGGTGGATGCTGCTACCACCAACCCATCTTCTAACCCATTCATTTGCCTAGGGACATTTTGAATGTTGAGTGCATCAAGCCATTCCATGGTGTCCCATATGGCATTTCTATACTTCCTTAGTCTGTCATTTTTGCATTGATACTGATTCTTAATTTGGAGGAAAACTAAGTCTGAATCACCTTTTATGTTCAACATCTTTATCCCCATGTATTTAGCGGTTTCTAAACGTAGAATCAATTCCTCATACTCGACTACATTTTTTGATGCTTCAAACTCTAACATGAAAGCAAAGTTGTAGACTTTATTTGAAGGAGAGATGATCACGATGCCCACACCCTTTCCGGCTTTGGAATAAGCCCTGTTAAAGTAAATTTTCCAAACCTCATCTATCTTTTCATCTTTAATGTTTTCCTTAATAGGGTCCATGAAATTTGAAAAAATAGCATACTTTCCAAAGTTATCAATGAAATGAACAAATTCATTTTAGGATTTTTAGGGTTTTCTACATGTCGTTTCCTTAGCTTCTCTCTATGGAGTATCACCCTAGTTTTTTCTGACGTGGGTATAGTAGCATATGCCCAATCCATTTGAATGTACCCACCAAGAGTTGCGGCCCACTTTCTGGATAGCAACTTACCCCAATTATTTGGAACATCTATCACTACCACATCCATCGACATGTCGATGTCAGGATACTTGGCCAACTTAATATGTAGATTTAAGATTATCCCTACCACTTCAACTTCTCTTGCATCCATTGCACAAACATTGTGGTAGGGTCAGGTGACCCTTAGCTTTAGTTGTTCCATTACTTTTCTTGTCATGACATTTGATGAAGCACCTGAATCTAACATGCAATTTTGAAGGAGAAGGTTATCAACTAAGAGAGAGACGGCGGGTGGTCTTCTCTTCTTGGATCAACATTGTTGAGTAATATAAGCATATCCATAGGTTCAATATGGTCGGCTTCAAATATAGCATTATTATTAGGGAGAGGATCCTCTTCAACAATATTATGAGTTTTATTCTAACTTTCCTCTATGGATTTAAACAACTTTTCCTTTTGACCAGGAATTTTAAGGACATCAGTTGCATAAACAAACATCTTAGCATTACTTATCCATTCTCCCATGTCATCATTTGATTCAGGGATAAAAGGAGGATATGGGAGAGGAGGAGTGGTTACCTTTGGCTTGTACTATTTAGATGGTGATGGCTTCTCCTTCCTTCAATAAACTACACCCTTGAATATAGCCTCCTTCATTTCCTGAATTGTTTCTGGAGAAGGCATTGCACCATAAAAGTTGGAAAGGAGATCCTTCTCATAACTGTAATTTGTGGCTTGCGGCCAATGCTGGTTTAACAAAGGGTAGGTTTGTTCCACCATGCATACATGATCAGGCTTGCTTGAAGTTTTTTCCTGACTACTGATCTCGGGAATTCCATGTTCCATGACTTGGTTTGCAACATAAAAAGTGCTTTCTTGATGGAATTGTTCACAGGGTCTACACCATGGAATTACTTCTTCTACAATGTTAGCTGAGTCTAACTGGTTTGGAATCCTAGGCTCTTGCTGACGGGATTTCTTCTGATACATATGATTTTGCTTGGGCTGAAAGTTCCTAGGTCCATTATTCCTTTCCATAGTGGTTATTCTATTTTTCATATGGTTCATTTGTTCCGCATGATTGGCCATTTGTTGGTTTTGACTAGTAACCATTTTTTTATCATGTCAGCCACCTTTTCCATGGGATCTTTATAAGTTCCCTTTTATTCTGATTCAACAGCTTTACCCTTAGTTTCTTTGTAGAAGTGTTTCCCCTAGTGTAACCTGGAATGTTGGACTTGCCTGAAGATTGCATATTCTTTTTTATTTTCTCGGCTAATTCCTGGGCGATTTTTAGATCGGTTGGTTCCTTGTCTCTCAACTGGTACCTTAAGTCACTAGTGAAAGCTTCAATGTAAGATATGAGGATGGATGCATCCTTTGGCTTGATGTCTTTATGAATTTCCACAACCACATGCCTGAATTTAGTGTTAAATTCATCCATGGTTTCATTCTCCATCTTCTTTACGCTATGAAGGGCAGCAAGCAGATGTCTTCGTTCCTTCTTTTCTTCCCATTTCTTCTTAAAACCATATAGGAATTCACTAAGAGTTTTATATGAATCATAATCTAAGTCAAGGTACCATTCTCCAGCATCATCTTCTAGGGATAAAGCAAAGAACTTCATTTTGACATCGTCATGGTCATTGGAAGCATCATTGCAATAACTAACCAGGTGCTTTTCAAACTTTCAAAGGTGAGACTTGGAAGTGATGGCATTATTGCCTGTAAATATGGGGAGCTTCTTGATAGCATCATTTGGAATGGCGTGCGGAGCACCTACTATCTGAGAAAAGTTAAGGGGTTTTAAGAATTCCGTCATTTCTTGAGATTGGTGAATATGACTCTCTACAAATATGTGATGGATATTTGAGAGGGATTGGTCTCCTAAATCTTCAAGGTTTCTATGAAAAGTCTGCCTATTCAATATTTCCCTAATAAACCTTTCGGGATCAGGGAGAGGATTGAATAATTGATGGTGTTTTCTTCGGGTAGAAATTCTTGGAGGGATGTTAGACAATGGAGTCACGAGATGGATCTAGTTTTAATTTTTATGTTTTTTAAAGACAAGATCAATCAAAAAAATTTATCTTTTTAGTTGTTTAGAAAAAATTTAAGCTAACTCATACTTGGGAATAAAAAGATTTATCCTCGGAAGCAACACCAAAAGGTGTTTTCTCCTTTCACACACCTGGGGGGGGACATGGCAGAAATATTCAAGCCACTCAGTGTGTGCTTGGGGGAAAGTCTCAAGTCAAGGCTATCACCTTGTTCTTGACTCCTTCGTTTAGGCTCAACTCCTAACGAAGCCAAGGGGGGTAGACTCTATTATGTTGCTAAGGAAAAATTATTTAGTATGATGATTGTATTAAAGAGTAAGTCTTTTAGGAGTTTTGATTTAACAATTGTAAACAACAAATAACATGTTGAGATAATCACAAGTAAGCACAAAATGACACCCAATCACATATAGATTGAAAGAAATAAACAGTTGACCAGTTCCTTGAAAATGGAGTCGAAAAATAATTAAGAGTGCTTGCAAGTGCTAGAATGAATGTTGTGCAATTATATCTTGGTATGTTTTATATTAATGTGAAAAGATGAGTAAATTAACTTAGGCGAGGGGACTCCAAATATACCCAGGGGATACTTGGAGTATGTCCAAAACTAAACCTTCATGGTGACCCACAAGGAATATGTGGGCTGAATGGAGTCTCTAAGACTTTTGTTCATAATGCACCGAAAGGTGTAACAGAGATCGGTGCCTCGAGGTCACTTTTTGGGAGTTCCCACTTCCTTTGGGTATTTTTCCACCGTTTATGGTTTGATCGAGGCGTTGGGTTTTCACTTGATGGTGGTTGATTGGGAAATATGAAGACTAATTAAACTAGTCACTCACATTTATTTCGATGTAGCTTGACTGATTGGATGAACCGCAGCCAAGTGCAAAGCATACACATAGGAGTCTTGTCAATTTTAGTAAATTTTAAGGGCGTGTTCTTGTTAAAAAGAAGACCCTCCAGGAATCTCTTTCGGTACAAGTGGACCTAAATCATAAAATCAAGGAGGGGTTACTTTTACTTCTTGCATGTGAAAAATAACAATGAAAATGGAATCAGAGATACACAACATTGGTTTTCTAATTAGTCCTACCACGCATCTCTTTCCCCTTTCGGGTCAATCGGGAAGTCGTGGGGTAAGTAGTATGATTACATTGAATTAAAATATGGAATAATGAAAAATTTTATAAAAGTATACAATCCTACATAACAAGACTAAGCTAGAGAAAAAACAGGAAAAAATGCAAAAAAGTGAAACGAACGCGAATCCCCCCTGGGGGGATGGGAGTGGGCTCGAAAGAGCTCACTCAAAATGATTCCTTTTTATTATTATTGGTTACAATATCAGAAAACTAAATTATGCACTTTGTTCCTTGTTATCTGGGATCCAAAGGCTTACAACAAGCTTGTAACAAGCTAAACTAAAATCACAACAATGGGGGAAGCCTCCGAGAAGCTCCGGTTTGCCTAAGAGTTGGAAGATAGGTAGAGTCTCCTTCTATTTTTTGTTAAATATGATAAAAAAACAGCGATAAATTAAAATTAAATGTTCCCAAAAACACTTTAAAAGTGTTTTTGTTCACCAAACTAATTACCAAAAAAAGACTAAGTAAAAAATTGTGAAAAAGGGGTAATCTAGTTTTGCAAAAGGGAACCAAGGAAAGCAAGCTCCTTGGGATCTTGGCTTGTTGTTTGGGAAGCCAATTGGATATGCATTTTTCTTGCATAATTTGAAACTTTAAAGGATAGAAAGGGAAACTACATTATAAGCACGCTACAAATTTCCTTTATAATGCTTGCAAAAAAGAGGGTAATTTGAGCTAGATCTCTTCAAATATAACTTTGTATGCAAAAAAGAACCGATATATAAACTTAGGAAAGGACCTTACTAACTAGATCTATATGTGATTTTCTTAATAAGACATATCTAAGCAATAATATTCTTAAATGGTAACCAATTTGAGAAGAATTTAAAATTTTGAAGGAGGAAGAGGAAAAGAGAAGTGCTTGTTGCTGAAGCAGATCTGCAAAAGAAACTTGTCATTGAAGCACCAAGGGGCACAGTATTCGCAATGTTTGTTGGAAAACCAGTGGAATCAAAATTGAGCCACAACTCTTCCAATCACGGCAAACATGTAAGCTAAACAACAAATCCTGCAAACCAAACCATTAAATATGAAGATACATATGAGAAGTAGATGATATAGCATGAAAATAATCTTATTTAGCATGTAGATATTAGCTCATTCAAAAACATGTAGAAAAATAGGAGTAAGTAAGCTTACTTACAATGATATATTCCTATGATTCCAATAATCATTCAGGTAGACAATAGTTTAATGCAAAAATTGAAAAAAATAGCAGTTCACTTCAAAAGAAGCATGATAATGATGATCCACACATGAAAGGTACTCCACAATTTAGCCTCCAAAGCTTCTCTTTATTTCAAAAAATGATGATCAATACAGTATTACAATAGAAATCCCTTCAATCCAAATCTAACTCACTTGGAAGAAGAAATGGCTGCTTTATTTATAGCAGAAACAGGAAATCTAGCCTAGGGGGGGCGAAATTCCCAAGGAGAGAGAGATTGCAGCTGCATGTGGAGTGAATCTAGGCCTGGTCTGTGTCTAACTAAGAATGATCTGAGTCTCACTGAGTGCAACTATCAATCAAAGAGATGATCTGTCTGAAATCTCAACCTGCTGACTGAAGCATTCACCAAAACTCAATCAGATGGGCCCACACGTGTGGAGGAGAGAGAGAGAGGGCGCAATTCCCAATATTGCATGTTGTGGTGCACTCCCATATCAATCTAGATCACCTCCTTCAGTCAAGGAATTGTCATATCTAATNCTGATTTCAGTCAAATCGGAGCAAATCCCAATGATTTAGGATTTGGGGTTTTCTCCATTATTTAATTAATTTATCAATTAAATAATCAATATTTGATTTTTAAGGATTATTGACCTGAGTGATAGATAAATCACTCAAAACTTAGAAAAAGCGGGTCTATGGGTTCACATGGTGCTCTAAGCTTGAAAATGAGCACCCCCGTGACTGAAATTGATTATTGAGCCCACTTTTATTACAAAACCAATTTTTTTCCAATTAGACTATTAAAAAATAGCCTACGTTTTGTGGAAAAAATAAAATTATAAAAAATTAAAACATAGGGGGACTTAGACATGTTCATATGACCTGACCATGATGCCTAACATGTTTATACATTGACACATAGACTCTAATAACCTCAATAGGACTAAATGCCAAGCTACCACCCCAACTTTGGAGGTATTGAGTGAAAAACTCAGAAATTATCAGTCATTTATTCAACAACCAATAATAAACAAGGGAAAAATACCCTGGGCTGATCGGATTGACAAATAAAATCTAAGAGACTGAGTCTTTTACAAACACTATCATGCTAGAACATCTTATTACAACTCCCCCATGGGGTATGAACATGTGATATAGTACAACAAGCACTTCCCAGAAGCACTTTCAAAGGTATTTTGAAGTCTGAACAAATCATCTTTATCCGATTCACCAGGATCACTTGATAACAAACCACTAAGTACAACTTAGGTGGTAACAATTATTATCCATTAGTTTGCTCATCTAGAGCAGCTATCAGCAAAAGGATAGCTTGGGGGCATGAGCATCGAAACTACAAATAAATTCTCTAGGACACTTAGAGGCTTCCAAACCTCTGTATGTGATAGTCTATCTCTCCGGCATTAGTAAACTGACAATCCCACAAAGTTTCAGCTTGATCTGACCTCTCCTCCTACAAAAATGTCGCCTTCAGTCTGGAGGGTGCTTACGGTATAGCGGGGCAGTAACACTGGAGGAAAGAAGAACTACTAGCCCACCTATCCAGATATTTATGCATGCAGCCATCTCTGGACTCATTATCAGCTGGAATATCAGTGGTGAGTGTTAATTTCTCTCTGCAAACCATAGCCCTAATTCAGCTACATTTTAGGGCATTTTTGCATGGCAATTTTGCATTCACAGTTATTTAGTATTTTTGTATAAGATTGAGTGTGAGAGTCATCACTACAATAGAACATTAGAGAATATCAATATTTGGGATATTACAGTGGTAAGAGCATGTTCCTTGTCAGTTTTGGGCTTGAACATGAGAAGTAGATGAATACAGAAGAAGACACTTTTGTAACCTATAGGAGAAGGAAGAGTAGGTACATAGAGGAATTTGAGGATATCCAACTAGAAGATACCAACTTAGACATGGACCCAACAAGCATACACTCTGATAGTGGAAAAGGAACAGGAGAAGATGATGATGGGATGGAGTTTCGCGAGCCAGTAAGTGTATTGCAAGACCTAGCCAAAGGGAAAAAGGACGTACTTAATGCAATCAACAGGTTATCAGTGAAACCAGAACCAGGTAATAGTAGTAAGCCTCTCTCACCGGTAGATAGAGGGTCTACAAGAAGTAGGGGGAAGCATGCATACACCAATATACAGAACACACCTGACATATATAACAGACCTTCTAGCAGGCCTGTCATGCCTCACTTCTTGGCAGATGCAGTAGCAAGACCAGTCATGCAGGTAGAGCCTAGTGAATGCTTTGGGGCCTATTTGCAGGAATGCAAGGACTTAGGGGATGAGTTTCATGCAGCCATGTCTTTCTTGAATTTTTACAACATGAAGAATAGGAACAGGCCCAGAAATTTCAACAAGGGATTTAATCATAATTATGAGTTGCAGAAAACCTTGGGTAGGTTGACCATCCCAAAATTTGATGGGTCTCGCAGGGGTTCAGCAAGGATATGGGTTCAAAATTTGGATACTTATTTTCAAATCAACTCCATGACAAAGACAAACTCCATTAAATTGGATACAATACACTTATATGGAGAGGCTCATGAATGGTGGTACCACAGATTAGTGACATTGGTTTATAGCACCATCAACTCTTATAGTGATTTCACATAGAATCTCATGGAGCGGTTTGATAGGAAATACCTGGAGATACAATTTAGAGAGTTGGCTCAACTCAAGAAGACAAGTAGCACTAAATTATTAATCTCATAGTTTCAGAGGGTAGTTTTTATGGTGACCGATGTGTCGAAGAACAAGTTGACTATGTTGTTCATAGAGGCCTTGACAGAACCACTATGGGGATGGGTGAAATCCTACAAACCCCCCACTTTACAAGATGTGATTAGAAGATCCAGAGATCTCCAGGACTCGGTCCCAAAGAACCAGTTTCCTCTCAAGACCAACTTCCCAATTAGAGACAAGGATAGCAAATATTTCCAGTCGGACATACCGAAGAAAACTTGGTTAGATGATGACACAAGGAAAGACTTGAGACGGAGGAAGTTGTGTTTTACTTGTCAGGAGACATGGGTTCCAGGACACATGTTCTTAAGAAAGGCCAAATCCCACTACATAGAGGTATATTCAAATAGTGATGGGGAGGACTAAGAGCAGGAAACAACAGAGGAATTGTGGGAAGCAAAAGAGGAGTCACTCCAAGGGGATACACCAGAGGGAGTGATTGCTACATTATCTGGGGTACCTAGGTTTCACAGTATTAGGGTTAAAGGAGTAGTACATGGCTAAAGAGTGGGAATATTAATTGATGGGGGGAGCAACCCACAACTTCATTGATGTAGCATGGGTGTCTAAGAGGGGTATTCCGACAAAGAAGTTTGAGGGATTTGTTGTAGCAGTAGCTGGAAACTCTAGCATGGAGTGAAACTATTGGATTCCAAAACTGAATGTCACATTAGGCAAATACCAGATGACAAATTCATTTTATGTAGTGGATGTGTAAGATAAACATGTAGTATTAGGCATTCAATGGATTTATTCAACAGGGAAATATACTATAGACTACCGAGCAATGGAAATGGTATTCCAGGGACCAAATGGGAAATGGGTAGTTTTGAGGGGCATGAACACTTATCCCCCTAAACTAGTCTCTTCATAGATAATGGAGGCAGGGCTTAGGCATGATCACACAGAATGGTCAGAAAAATGTTTAGTAACCTTTAGGAAACCTCCAGAAAACAACACCCAACACCTAGCAGATATTCAGACCTTATTGCAGAAGCACGAAAAGGTATTTCAGGATCTTCCAGCAGGTAGACCACCAAACAAGGGATTTTAGTATATCATTGAGCTGGAGGAGGGGACATAGATAGTCATCACCACTCCTTACTAGCATCCCAATATATAGAAGGATGAGATCGAGAAGATGATCAAGGAATTACTAGAACTAGGATATATTCGGCCTAGTTCTAGTCCCTTTGCATCATCAGTGGTCTTAGTTAAGAAGAAGGATGGCACATTGTGAATGTGCATCGATTACAGATCACTCAAAAAAAATACCGTCAAAAACATGTTGATGTATTTGTAACTTCGGAATGCATTCATCTATGTATCTTATGTATTGTAACCCGATGTTTATTCTGGGATGTATCTATAATGTAATTGAGTCATATTATCATGCCCTGATGTTCCGATTGGGAGGATCAATAATGTAAACAAGTCATGTCAATTCATAGTGAGTAACCCTCTGATTTTCTAAGTGTTAAAGTCCCCGCAGTTACGAGGCACTAGGGTTATTAGACTCTCCTAGTAGAGGTCAGCCCTAGTAGGGTTTTAGTCATGATGGGATTAGTATAAATAGAGAACTGGAGTCTCTATTTAACACACAACTCATCCACACTCAAGTGTAGCGCAGAGTTGAGGAAGGAGAAGACACTAGGGCTAGATAAGAAGAATATTACTGTTATCGAGAGATCACTTTCTATTTTGGGGCTTTTACTGTTTTGGTGCTGATTCTATCTCTGAGGAAGTTGCGGGGTTTTCTCCTTTATGGTTTCCCCGAGGAAAAACACTGTGTTCATTGTCTTTTGTGTTTGATTGTTGTACTTTTTATTCTCTCAGTCAAAGATCCTAATAATGCTAGCTTAATGTTGAAAAACTAACATGGTATCAGAGCTAACCTATGAAGAAGACACTTTGTAGATGTGGGAACTAGGGCTTCCTAGTTTGTGGATCTTCCTCCACATATTTTCAGCAAAAGTAAGGTGGAATAACTCTCCTCCTTAGGGTGCATCTTTTTGTCGAAGCATAATCCAATTCTGAGGTTTTTCAGTTTTGGACCCGACACTACTGTCGAAAATTAGGGCTTTTCATAGAAGAGGAATTTTTCAGTGATCCCAGGCCTGGATTGATCTCCTCCCTAAAATAAAAGTTAGGGACAAATTTCAAGGCATTTGGCTAGATAGATCTTTGAAAAAGCAAAACCCTAATTTGCTCCTGAACTAGCTCTGTAGGATTTCAGTTCAAGTTTCAGATCCGACATCTTGACCTGGTAAGATCTAAGATCTCTTGTATTTCCATTTTAGATTCTCAGTTTAAGATGTCTCATCATACCAAGCTTGAGGAAGCTCATAACTTCTGAGCCTAGAAGTATAGGATCTCCTTGGTCCTGGAAGAGAATGAATTAGACTCCTACATTCATGAGGAGTTTCCAGTTCTAGAGGGAGATGAGGCAAAGGCATTACACAAGAAGAAGATGGTTATGGAAAAGAGAATCATTGCTTATTCTATCAAGGATCATCTTATCCCACAGGTGTCCTCTCTCAAGACACCTAGAGCCATGTTTGATGCCCTAACCAAATTGTTTGAAGGGAATAACGTAAACTGGAAGATGACTCTGATGAATCAATTGAATAATGTGAAGATTCAAAATGCAGAGACCATCTAGTCTTACTTCACAAGGGTTTCTCGTATCAAGGAACAATTAGAAGCTATAGATGAAGAAGTGGAGAATGCATAGATTGTGATGACAACACTAAATGGCCTTCCTAGGTCATGGGATTCTTTCATCCAAGGAATCTGTGCTAGAAAGAAGTTAGTCAAAATCAGCAGACTATGGGAAGAATGTTCTCAAAAAGAAGCACGGATAGTAGCTCGAGAAGAGAAGATGGGAAGTGAAGACCAAGCTCTCATAGTCCACTCCAAGAAAATCAAAAGAAGATCTCATTACTCCAAAGGTAAGGATCCTCATCACAGAGATAACAGTAGAAGAGACCTATCAAAATTGAGATGTTATACATGTGATGAAAGAGGACACTTTGCAAAATACTGTCCTAAGAACAAGGGTCACTCTCATAAGAAGAAGGGGAACAAAAGAAGACATCATGCTCATGCTGCAAAGGATGATGAACCATCCAAGAAGAGATCCAGATATGAAAGTGAATATTCTTCAAGTGAGGATGAATATGTTTTGATCTCCTCTCTCACGGGTAACATTACTCATGGAAGTGATGATTGGCTTATAGACAGTGGGGCTTCCAAACATATGACTGGATTCAAGGAATCCTTTGTGAGACTGTCAAAACATGAATCACCTCACAAGGTGAAGCCAGGAGATGACTACCAATATCCAATAAAAGGTAGTGGGGAATATTCATATAAACTAGACTCAGTTAAGTCTCTAACAATGAAAAAAGTATTGTTTGTGCCAGGACTCAAGAAGAACCTTCTCTCCATATCATCATTGGATGCAAAAGGAATGAGAGTTGCATTCATAGATGTTCAATTCATCATGTGGCCAAAAGGAAAGACTATCGATGATGTGATAGTGATTGGAGAAAAAGAAGGAGGTTTGTACAAATTGAAGGGCCATCCAGAACAAGCCTTGATCCATGATACAGTAGAGCCAAGTGAAATTTGGAATAGAAGGCTTGCTCATGTGCATTACAGATCACTACCTATTTGAAGCAAAGTTGTTGAAGGTCTTCCAGAATTTCAAGCAAAACATGATGGGGTCTGCAAAGGAATTGCGAAAGGGAAGAATACAAAGAAGACATTTCCAAGCAGCGAAAGCAGAGCCAAATTCATACTAGAAATCATCCACTCCGATGTATGCGATCCTATGTCATCAAACTCACTGAGCGGGTATGCATACTATGTTTCTTTTATTGATGATTTTTATAGAAAGACATGGGCTTACTTCATGAAGAACAAAGATGAAGTATTCAGTAAGTTCAAGGAATTCAAAGCCTTGATCGAGAACCATACTGAAAAGAAGATCAAGACCATTCGATCAGATAATGGCAGAGAATTCACTTCGAACGAATTCAAAGAGCTATGCAAAGAATCAGGGATTAAGAGGGAGTTGTCCACTCCTTATAATCCACAACAAAAAGGGATTGTGGAATGGAAGAATAGAACCATCATGGAAGATGCAAGAGCAATGCTTCATGATCAAGATCTTCCTATGCATCTTTGGGCTGAAGCTTCCACAACAGCGGTGTATGTACAGAACCGTACTCCACATAGAGTACTCAAGAACAAGACTCCTAAAAAAGTCTTCTTTGGCAAGAAACTAGAAGTCAGCCATCTCAGAATATTTGGTTGTCCTATGTACATACACATTCCAAAAGAGAAGAGAACAAAATTAGATTCTTCAGGAAAGAAGGGCTTATTTGTGGGATACTCTGAAAGCTCGAAGGATTACAGAATCTATTTCCCAGGATACAAGAAGATTGACATCAGCAGGGATGTGACATTTGATGAAGGCATAGCTTACAACAAATCCAGAAAGAGACCTGCTGAAGAACCTGAAGAAGCAGAAGAAGAAGTACCCAGAATTCATGATACAACCATGAACGAAGAAGATCAAGAAGAAGATCAATATTTTGAAGAACCACAAAGACCTGTAGATCCACCTCTAGAGAAGAATCCTCATAAGAGGAAACCTTCTTGGGTACGTGAACTTATCCAAGGTGCGAAAAGATATGGGGCTCCAGAAGAGAATCACAGAGAAAGAAAGAGGACCAGATCCTGCTCCAGGTATGTATCTTTACTATGTGATTTCATTGATAAAGAACCTTCCAGTTATGAAGAGGTGGAAGAACGGAAAGAATGGAAGGATGCTATGATCGAAGAATATCAATAGATCATGAAGAATGATGTTTGGGATGTTGTCCCAAGACCAGAAGGGAAGTCAATTGTAACTTCCAAATGGATCTACAAGATCAAGCATGCTGCAGATGGTAGCATTGAAAAGTATAAGGCAAGATTTGTAGCTCGGGGTTTCTCTCAGAAATAAGGAATAGACTATGAAGAAACCTTTGCACCTGTAGCCAGATACACTTCCATCAGATCAGTACTTTCTCTGGCTGCAGTGATGAAATGGAAGATACACCAGATGGATGTCAAGACTGATTTCTTGAATGGTGTAGTGGTAGAGTAAGTATATGTAGAATAGCCTCTCAGTTTTGAGACACATGATAGAGAGTCTCATGTATGCAGATTGAAGAAAGCCCTATACAGTTTGAAACAGGAACCCAGGACCTGGTACGGCAGAATCGATAGATTTCTATCTAGTTTGGGCTTTACCAAGAGTAAAGCAGATTCCAACCTTTAGTACAAGGTTGAAGATGGTAACCCAGTGATTCTTCTACTATATGTAGATGATCTATTTGTGACAGGTACGGATGGGTTGATTGTTGATATGAAGAGAAAGCTTGATGCTGAGTTTGAAATGAAGGACTTGGGGATGATGCATTACTTTCTAGGTATGGAGGTGTGGCAAAGTACAGATGGAATATTCCTTGGACAAGGAAAGTATGCAGTAGAGATCCTGAAGAGGTTTGGGATGATGGACTGCAAGGCTATGGCCACACCTATGGCATCGAACCTGAAGCTATTGAGTGATGCTTCATCAGAATCGGCTGATGCTACGATGTATCGTCAGATGATTGGATCATTGATGTATCTAACAAACACGAGACCAGAAATTTGCTTTGCTGTGAACACCTTGAGCAAGTTCTTGACAGATCCAATAAATGTTCACTTGATTGCTGCAAAGCATATTCTGAGGTACCTGAAGGGTATAGTTGATTATGGGCTCACGTACGATGTGAATCAAAAGATTAACCTGGAGGGTTATGTTCATTTAGATTGGGCAGGAAGTGCCATTGCTAGGAAGAGCACTTTAGGGTGTTGCTTCAGTATGGGATCAGGTGTGATCGCTTGGTTTAGAAGGAAGCAATCCTATGTGGCACTGAGTACATCTGAAGTAGAGTATGTTGTAGCTTGTTCAGCTAGTTGTGAGGAAGTATGGCTGCAGAAGCTACTATCTGATATATTTGATCTCCAATTAGATGCTACTTGTATACATTGTGACAACCAGAGTTGCATAAAGTTATCATAGAATCCAGTGTTCCATGACAAGTCAAAGCATATTGAGATCAAGTATCACTATATCAGGGATATGGTGCAGAGGGGAGCAGTGAATCTCCAGTATGTTGCGACAGAGGAATAGATAGCTTATGTATTGATGAAGCCATTGGCTAGGCTGAAGTTTGAGTACTTCAGGGAGAAGCTTCGTGTTCTCTAGATCGAGGTTTCCTCCATGATAAAATGATGAGACCCATAGCCATTCTGACATGGTGAGAGGATTGGTTCCTTCCATGGTCAGATGTAAGGGCTGATCCATTCTGTCATGGTGAGAGGATTGGTTCCTTCCATGGTCAGATGTAAGGGCTGATCCATTCTGTCATGGTGAGAGGATTGGTTCCTTCCATGTCAGATATGAGTACTGGCCAATCTGTTGAGTAGGATAGATGTAAGGACAATTGCCATTCTAGGAATGGAGGCACCTAGTCAGTTACCAGGAACACTCAGTATAGGACTGAGTAGCCATTCTGATGTGATAGAGGGATGTGTTCCCACTTGATCAGATGTAAGGGCTGAACCATTCTGTCATGGCTAAAGGATTAAGTTCCTTCCATGACAGATGTGAGTGTTGGCCATTCTAACGAGTAGGTCAGCTGTAAGGGCAACTGCCATTCTCTAGGAGAATGGAGGCACCTAGTTAGTTACCAGGTATCTCAATCAAGGAGGAATGGGGTCCATTATGATATGATTTCTTGGATGTGTTCCCTCATGATCAGATATGAGTGCAATCCCTTCCATCATTGTGAGCAGGATGTGTTCCCGCCTGGGTGGATGTAAGTGTAGAGCCTTTCTTCGCATCATGTGTTGATCAGATGTAAGTGCTGATCCTTTCTTCACATCATGTGTTGATCAGATATAAGTGTTGTTCCTTTCTTCGCATCATGTGTTGATCAAATGTAAGTGCAGTGCCATTCTTCGTATCATGTGTTGATCAGATGTAAGTGCAGTATCTATCTTCGCATCATGTGTTGATCAGATAGAGATGTTGAAGCCTTTCTTTGATCATGTGTTGATCAAATGTAAGTGCTGGGCCTTTCTGATATGATTATAGGATTAGTTCCTAAATGATCAGATGTGAGTGCTGGGCATGCCTTTCTGACGAGTAGGTCAGATGTAAGTGCTGGGCATGCCATTCTTCGTATCATGTGTTGATCAAATGTAAGTGCAGTATCTATATTCGCATCATGTGTTGATCAGATAGAAATGATGAGCCATTCTTTGTATCATGTGTTGATCAGATATAAGTGCTGAAAAAGACCTACCTGGAGGCTAGGCCTACAACCAGCATGAAAAAGGGTTGGCTCTGTAGAACTTCCTGTGACAAGAAGAATCATGAGATAGCACCTGTGATGATCCAGATCCAATGATGATAGTCAGTGATGATCCAGATCAAGTGATGATCCAGATCTAGTGATGATGATCCACTAGTGATGATCCACAAGTGATGATCCAGATCGAGTGATGATCCAGATCCAGTGATGATGATCTAGCAGTGATGATCTAAATTGAGTGACGATCTAGATCCAGTGATGATCCAGATCCAGTGATGATGTCCCATGATGATCTAGATCAAGAGATGATCCAGATTCGATGACGAAGATGACTTGAAGACTCAGAATACTTGAGATGCAGATGATGAGATGATCCAGCTGATAAAGAGAAGAAGACCAGTGCTGAAAATTGTGTCGAAAGAATACCTTCCTAGTTAAGAGGGAGTGTTGATGTATTTCTCACCTTGAAATGTATTCATCTATGTATCTTATGTATTGTAACCGGATGTTTATTCCAGGATGTATCTATAATGTAGTTGATTCATATTATCATGCCCCAATGTTCTGATCGGGAGGATAAATAATGTAAACAAGTCATGTCAAGTCATAGTGAGTAACCCTCCAATTGTCTAAATGTTAAATTCCCCCCAGTTCCAGGGCACTAGGGTTATCAGAATCTCCTAGTAGAGGTCGGCCCTAGTAGGGATTAGTATAAATAGAGAACTAGAGTCTCTATTTAACACACAACTCATCCACACTCAAGTGTAGCGCATAGTTGAGGAAGGAGAAGACATTGGGGATAGATAAGAAGAATATTACTACTGTCGGGAGATCACTTACTATTTTGGGGGTTTTACTATTTTGGTGTTGATTCTATCTCTGAGGAAGTTGCAGAGTTTTCTCCTTTATGGTTTCCCCAAGGAAAAACACTATGTTCATTGTCTTTTTTTGTTTGATTGTTGTACTTGTTATTCTCTCAGTCAAAGATCCTAATAATGCTAGATTAATGTTGAAAAACTAACAAAACAGGTATCCCATTCCCAGGATTGATGAACTAATGGACGAGCTACGGGGAGCCAAATAATTTTCAAAGATTGATCTTCGCTCAGGTTACCACCAGATCCGATTAAGGGATCAATACATTTCCAAAATATCTTTCTATTGCCACTATGGTAACTATAATTTCTTGGTCATGCATTTTGGACTCACCATTGCTCCGGCCACCTTGCAGTCATGCATGAACCATACTTTCAGATCTCAGTTATGTAAGTATTTTCTAGTATTCTTTGATAATATTTTAATTTACAATAAAACTTGGGAGGAGCATCTAAAACACTTAGATGAGGTATTGGGAATTCTAGAAGAGCACTTACTTTACGCGAATATGTCTAAGTGTGAATTTGGTATGAAAGAGATGTTGTATCTAGGGCACATCATCAATGCATAAGGGGTACAGGTTCATATGGAGAAAATCTAAGCTATCAGGGATTGGCCCACATTAAATACAGTCATGGAATTGAAAGGATTCTTAGGCCTTTTCACATATTATTAGAGGTATGTTAAGGGGTTCTCACAATTCACCGCACCACTCACCAATCTCACAAAGAAGGGGGCATTCACATGGATAGATTTGGCATAGAAAACCTTCGAGGAAATGAAAGTCATCATGAGTTCTTTCCCAGTTTCGACACTACCAGAATTCTCACAACCGTTTGTAGTGGAATGTGATGCATCAGGAAAAGGAATAGGGACAGTATTGATGCAAAACCATGACCCGACTGAATTTGAGTGTGGAAAAATGAAAAACTATGAGCACCACTACTCCATATATGAAAAAGAGATGATATCCATATTACATGCTCTCACTAAATTTTGATAGTACCTGGTGGGAAGCAAATTCAAAATCAAGACAGATCATAACAGCCTCAAGTACTTCTTGGAATAGAAGGAGTTGAATGAGGGCCAACAGAAATGGGTCAGCAAGGTGCATGCTTATGATTTCGAGATAAACTATGTGAAGGATAAGAACAATGTAGTAGTTGATGCATTATCTAGATGACATGTTTCATTATCTCTCATCATTAGCACGTTCAGGAATGCAGCATCTGCCAGCAGAACAAGATCGAACACATTCATGTGGCAGGGTCACTTCAGCCACTGCCAATTCTGGAGTAGAAGTGGGAAATTATTTCCATGGAATTCATTATAGGGTTTCCCAAGGTATAGGGATGAGACTTCTCATATGTTGTGGTATATTGGTTGACCAAATTTGCTCATTTCTTTGTTATTTCATCTGATTATTCAACAACATAGGTAGCCGAGTTATTTTTCAGGGAGGTCTTCGGATTGCATGGGTTACCCAAGACAATTGTCGGTGATCAAGAGAGTAAATTCACCAGTTCCTTATGGCAGGAACTATTCAGGTTAGTAGGTACATAACTCGCTACAAGTACAAGCTATCATCCGCAAAGCGGCGGGCAAACAGAGATTGTCAACAAGTGGGTTGAAGGGTATCTACGTAAATATGTAGTAGGCCAACAAAGGACATGGATTAAGTGGATACACCTAGGGGAATACTAATACAATACCACCTACCATATGTCTATCTAAATGACACCTTTTAAATAATTGTATGGCTATGAGGCACTGAGCTTCACAGATCTAGATTTTGGAGAAAGCAGAGCACCCAAGGCCAAAGATTAGATACAGGATAGTCAGGAAATCCTTAAATTCCTAAGGGAGAACTTACAAGCAGCACAGAATCAGAAAAAACTATACGCGGACAGACACAGGTTTGAGAGGATATTCGAGGTAGGAGATCTGGTATACTTACAACTACAACCATACATGCAATATTCCCTCAAGAAGAAAGGAGCTAAAAAACTAAAACCTCACTTCTACGTTCCATACAACGTAATTCAGAAGGTTGGAGAGGTGCATTATGAGATAGAACTTCCGGAGAAAGAAAGATTCACAATGTGTTTCATGTGTCCTGTCTCAAGAAAACATTAGGACAACACATTGCTCCATCCACTAAGTTACCTCCCTTAGATGATGAAGGGCTTATGGTGTTGATTCCAGAGAGAATCCTACAGGTGCGAGAAAGGAAGCTCTGAAACGGGTTGATTTGAGAGTATCTAGTACAATGGAAGGAATTACCTATGGAAGATGCCACATGGGAAGGAGAACAGGTATTGCAGCATCCTATTTTGCATTTTCTTGAGGACAAGCAATTTCAAGCGAGGAGGATTGTAATGTCCCCCTCTAATTAAGCATCTAAAACACCCGTGAACCTACTTGATTCCCATAGGTTTGAGCAGGTACTACATGAGTAGGAATTGACTAAGGACATTTGATACTTACAGCATAATAGGACATTCATTCAGTGTTAAGTCATCAATCAAGTAAAAGAAGCCTTATTTCTTTAGGCTTAAAATTCAATGAAAAATTAGAATTGCATGCATGCAAATGCGAACCATAAACCCTAAAAGTGACAAGCGAACCCTAAAATCACATGAAGTTCTATTTAAGAGGGTGATTGAACTAAAGATACTATCTATTATTATTGTTGATTGATTTTGGAGTTTTGAGCAGCAGCACAGCGTGCAGCTGCAATAGTTAGGGTTGGAGATGGCGTCTTCAGCTAGCGAGGGTTCAACAGTGAAATATTTTACCCAGTCTCTTATTGGGATAAATCATCTAGTTTTATTCATAGCATTCATCATATACTTCAGTATTCGAATATCTAGCACATTCCGAAGGGTTTTTGGCATATCCACGTTTTGCAGCCGGAAGTAGCTGGGAAACCATAGAAGGATTTGTTGGGACCACAAAACCCAGTATTTCCTCTGCATGTCAACTTCCTCTTTCTCAGCAATCCTATCCTATAGCATACAATGATTATAAAACATCATTTTTTTCATCTGGAGCAGCTATTAGAAAACAGAGAGCTTGGGGGGCATGAGCACCAGAACCATAGATAAGTTTGCTAGGAAACTTAGAGGCTTCCAAACCTTTGCATGTGATATTCTATCTCTCTGGCATCAACAAACGAATAGACCCACAAATTTTCATCCTAATCTGACCTCTTCTCCTACAAAAATGTCACCTTTAGTCTGGAGGGTGCTTACGATACAGCGGGGCGGTAACACGGAGGAAAGAAGCACTACTAGCCCACCTATACGGATATTTATGCATGCAACCATCTCTAGAGTCATTATCAGTCATAATATTATTGGTAAGTGTTAATTTCTCTCTGCAAACCCTAGTCCTAATTCAGCTACACTTTAGGGCATTTTTGCATTGAAAGTTTGCATGCATAGTTATTCGCTATTTTTGTATAAGATTGAGTGTGAGAGTCAGCACTATAATAGAACATTATAGAATATCAGTATTTGGGATATTACAATAGGAAATAGGTGACTTGTGAGAGCAATTCATCCACTTTGAAATCCTAACCTTGGCCAAGTCATGTGCCCTCCTTGAGTACTTGGAAAGTAGGGTCCATGTGAAGATGTTTCCCTGTCCAAGTCATCCATACAACTTAGCAATTGCATCCTCCTTAGTCCAATGTTTATTTATTTTCCTATGACAACTTTTCTGAGTCTCCAAAAGGAAACAATGCCCTCCTTTATCAAATGTTTCATGCTTTTCCTATGACAACTTTTCTAAGTCTCCAAAAGGAAACTGCACCCTCCTTTGTCAAATGTTTCTTGCTTTTGTCTCTGACTGCTTTTCTGTGGCTTTTGGAACTTTCCCTTTTCCATCTATTTTGTCATACAGTTTCTAATTCTCCTCTTTGGCAAGTTGGATTTCCCATTGCGCCCTTCTGATATGGCAAGCTCAATTCTAGATATTATTTGCACATTAATTAATTAATTAATTAATGAAATAAAACTAAGTATAAGCCTCATATATAATATTTGGATAAAATTCCCTAGATGAGGTAATTAATGCATATTTTGACCCCCTAGGTGTTGGACAAGGTAAACACTTTTGATGTCCAAAATGTGGGGACATGATAGGTGGAGCACGTGCATTGAGGACTAAAGGAAAACCATCTGGTAAACTTAACCACACTGGCCAAGCCACATACTTCATAGCCATTGACACTGAAAAGCATGGAATATATCATGCACAGGGGTCAATATGGGGAAAAAGAATTTTGATCTCATAGGTCTCAACCAACATAGGTCATGGGAGGAAATAAATTATGGATGAACTGAATAGATGGGGACAAATGATACATGGAACCAACATAGCACTAAAGTTTAACAGTTGTGTAAAGCATGACATAAGCAATAGTCTTTAACTTAAGGTTCTTTAATCATTCTCAACTCAAGTTTAAGCATCATTATATATGTAATATAAGGATAGGCCACCATAATCATCATAACATAACAATATTAGGTGTTACTACACATCTAAGAGAAAAATCCAACCAAGTAGCCATATACCTGATCTCACCATGTACATGTCTCTATCTCATATGCCCATTTGTAATTGTGTACCATATATGATACTAGACTCAAATGAACTCGATCACCACTGAAATCATCTCAGTAGACAAGGAGATCTCATTCCTGGAAAGGAAATACTCTGAAACTACTACTAAACAAAATCTTTGAATGGCTCAATATGTAATGATCCCTGAATTTGTAGCTCAAAAAAATAAATAGATCAATATGTATGTTGCATCATGGTAGCCCAACTACAATATATATGTGATAGCAAGATCATCCATGATAATTGCCACCCATTATTATTTTTGAATCCAAAATCTAACGACATAGATGTATGATTTTCGACATGATGTTGTCAACCATTCAAAAATCAGCTTCCTTTTTAAACGTTGGTTTCCTTTCGGTGCATATTCGACAGTTAAATAACCACACCAAATTTCCGACATACACCCTTTCGATATCTGACAACGACTCTTTTAATATTTCTGTCGCATATTTGACAAATTTAATTGAACAAGACATCATAAATACAACGAAATGGAGATCAGAAATCTAATGGATTTTACTGCATAGGGGGTCGAATAACCGACAAGGAAATTTGTCGATGGTATGGCACTGCTGTCAGATTTCATGGAACATCCAACAAGAAAATATGATGGATTTCACTACATAGGGGATCAAATAACTAACAATGCGAGCCGTCAGTGGTATGGCCTTGTCGTTGAATTTAATGGAACAACCAACGAGAAAATTCCATGGATTTCAGTGCTTAGGGGGTTGGATAACTAACAAGGAGAGCCATCAGTGGTATCACATTTCCTTCGGATTTCATGGAAAAGGACGTCAAAAATTCGATGGATCTATGGAAATTTTAAAAAAAAATATCTGGGTGGGAGTGCATACTCCAAGGGAATTATATCCAAGGTAGAAGACATGTAGGGTGGTACAGTAACATCCAAAACAAAAATATACTAAATTTTGGCTCAAGATCTTCTCTAAAGAAATATATTCAAGTGAGAACATAATCCTTGATCACAGGCCCTTATACCAATTGATGAGTAATGTATCTCATTTAGAACACAATATTTGATAGAAAATGACAATGAATATATCTTATTTAGAAAGTAAACCCATGTACATGATCTTAAACCTTTATTATATATATGTAAACTATAATGAACTCTACATTTATGCTCCCTATGATTTACACACTACCTATACACATTTTCTCGACCCCATTCCCATTATTTCATGCGCTAGTTGTACTCTTCTCTACTGCTCAAGTTATATTTACTAACTACCACATTCAAAACACAAAACCACATTAATAAAGAAATGATAGAATGAAGATGATTTCTTAAAGTTATTCATCTCTTCAAATGCTTGTTTGTATTTTTACCTACTTTCATGCAATCCAAAGGCTAGAAGAAATAATAAACTAAATGCAAACACCTCAAACGATAAATGAAATGATAAACAATGCATATGCAATTATCTTGAAGAATAAAAGATGCAACTAACCATACATAATTTATGCTAGGAATTTGGAAAGTCATCATTAAGGGTTGCATAGAGCTGGTGACTTGTCCTTAGGAGGCATGCCCTTAAGTTCCACATCAACAATGCTATCAATATTTTCTATAAAGTGGGTATAACATATAATATTATATTTCTATGGTATGTCCAATATGATTGAGTTATAATATTTCAATACCATGATTGTAAATACAAATAAAACAACGGCTTTCTTATTTCATGTTGATATAGAAGAACAATATCAACACAAATTAAATATTTACACATGGACAAAGAGTCTTCCAAATAGGATATCAATAAGGAACATAAACATCTTATCCTATCCTAGTAATCCCAACCATTTTAGCTCGGTAGAAATCTAAAAATCCTAGGGATTGAGGAGTTCTCCTCCCTTGAGGAAATAAACTTCTATCTATCTCATCTTGATCAAATTTCTATCTCTGATTTTGAGGGGAGACTCCCTATGGGTGTATCCTTCTAGGGGTATCTGTATTATTGAATTATTGTTTTTTTGGTTGAATTAGTTAAGGCATCACTTTCCATCGTTGACTTATGTGAGTGTGTATATTGCATTGTTTTCAAAATTTGGGTGACCTTCATCCTTATAATAGGTTTTTAGACTTGGATATGTATGTAATCCTATAAGAAGGAAATTTGAATCATTATTAAAGTTGATCAATCGATTTCGATCTATTCTTATTTCTCAATTATCTCATGGTTATATTTTTTCTCTATATCAACTATGTCTCGCTAACTTTTCTATTTTATAGGTAGGTTGTTACTCATAATTTGGTATCAAAGGAGTAATAAATTATCATGTTCCATTTCACTCAAATGTTAGGGTTACCTAGAGGTCTCCCTCCACCCATATCTTCTCTTTTTTTGTCATATTTAATATGATCTCATCACTCAACTAACCCCTCTTGCAAGCAACCCTAACTAGATCCATCACTTAGGTTTCTACACGATTTCCACCTACAACTCTTCCATAATTTCTCTTTATCTCTTAGTAACTCCCCACGAAAATCAATCATCTGAGGATGTATATAATAGTTTATAAAGTGACATCTAAAATTGGATAGTGATATCACTAAATCCTTCATATTGCAATATATGGATTTCACCTCTACATTTATACTAGACATTATATTATGTTTACCTAAGTATGGTGGCCATATTCATGAATTGTTTTTGGAATCATGGATAGACAACCTCACTACATACTTTATTATGAAAAATCAATAACACCTCTTACTTACATGAAACAATTTAGAAGGAATTTATCAAGCTTGGTCATAGTATAACCAATATTCTATGAAGGTATATGTGGATTTAAATGAAGAATGGGATATTAGTAGCACTCCAACCATCATAAATACATAGAATTAATCCATGTGCTAGTATTTGAGAAGGAATTTTTATCTAACCTCATGTAGGTGGTTGCAGTTGCATCAATCTCCATGGTAAATTATCCAACAATTTATTAAAATTTTCATCAAGCTCCATCTCCAACTTCATGTCATAGGATTCATAATAGTTACTTGTTCTTAATTTTAGTTTTTTCATTTTCTTACTATTTTTCATAACAAAGCAACAAAGTAACTATGTGTTAGAGCACAACCATAGACCAATACTTTCTTCATGCCCTAGATATTAAACAAAAAAATTTAAATAAACCTATATTTACACCCTTCCATAACCCTAAATCCAACTTTAACACTGTCTCTATCACTAACAGTTTCAACTCCCCAAACCTACATCCATTCTTAGCACTTCATTCACCTAGCTCTAGAAATCACCCTAGTCTTTCTCGTACCCCATGATGGTGATATTATCACAAGATAGAAACACATGGTGTCGTCTACATCAATTATTATAGTGTAAAACCACATCCAAACCCTTTTAATATGATGAACAAATAAACAATTTCATAATATAACCTTCCTATCTTAACCCTTCTCCTCCTCCTCAAAGTGTTTCTCTTTCCAATCCTACTAGCACTTATCCCTCCTTATTGTTCATGACACATGCCAAATCCCATTCAACTTCAACATTGTTATTTACTAACAATAGCCAAATAAAGGACCAACTAGCCACTATCACCTTTGACAAGGAAGCCAAAAAATCAAACTTCAGTCCTTCATCTATCACCTACAACTTCCTACTACCCCAAACTCGTCACCTTAGTGTATAGGTTAGGTGAAATAATACTATAATAAACTAGTGATTAAAAAATGTTTTACTTTAACTTTTTCCATTAAACCTTTCCAAGACACCGTAGATTGTGGAATATATCTCATTTATTGCATATAATTACTCTTCATATTTTCCTATTAGTGGAAATACATTACTCTATAAAATTCCAACCATGATACTTACTATCTCTCCATAGACATCCATTTTCCCCATCCTGCTACCTGATGATAGGTCATTCAAATACATCTCTCTCACTATTTAACCTGATTCACACCTTCTCAATAGGTAATTTGTATCTATAAATATCTCTCTCTATCTATTTAACCCAATTCCCACCTCCAACATGTTCCTTTCTCTTCAATACCCCTGTCACATTTTTATGTATTCCTTCCTCTCTCATCCAACATATAGACCCCTAATATCCACTAAAAACCTCATTCCTTCTCCCATTCCTACTCTCTACAAATCTCATTTTCCATTCAACCTCTAGTGATCTCAACACCTACTTCTACAAAATCCAATTTACTATTACCAACTTCTATTAAATAACATTATGTTCATAATATTCAAGGAAGTTAGGAGAAGAAATATACAATAGTGACATATATTTAGACCTTAGTTGATTCAAGAATTTTATACTCTTTATTTCCTAGATGTAATAGATCATGGGGATAAATTTTTATTACATCACTCCTAGAATTGCACTCCTTTTCTCATTGCACCATATCAACATTTAATGAATATACTTTATTTGTGTTTTTTCTTTCTAACCTTGCATCTGTATATACCACATCACATCTATTTAAAGAAGCCTTAGAAATTATTTATGAGATGTTAAATTATGGATCATTTCTCCTCCCTCCTATCTCCATTTGACATGAGATATTTCACATAACCTCCTCACATGTTCCAAGAACTTGTGCCACCCCTTCATTTTATAACTCTACTCACATGAGTATACCATTAATTAACCTATTTTTGTAGTTAACATAAACAACCCACATTATATTCCAATTTTGACATCTCTTATGTGTCAACTCAAAGCACATAGCCACATCCACAAGTTAATCAATGGCCTTGAAGCATCAACATAAATTCTCTACGATACAACTCCCACTCTGAGACGGATCATGAACACTTCAGTGATATGTACACCATTTCTCCAATTCAATAATAACACATATGATACAAGGATTCACATTCTTATGACATTGAAATCTCCAAAACAATGCATATCAAAATTTCAAATAGTAAATATACTCCTTGTAGTATTTCCAGCCCCCATTGGTCACTTTGACAAAACCATCATTTATGGGCTCTCCATCAATAGTGATAAGTAACAACATTCTTGCAAAACAAATGAAATATAGATTTAACAAAAGACTATAGCTGATATAAAGAATAGATAAAAGATGAAAACACACAAAAATCAGAGTGGTTCATTAACAAAATTTCTCTATTTTAATTCATTAATAAAATACACTTCATATAGGCTTACATATCTCTCAAAGTTTGGAAACCCCATTTAAGGATGCAGGTCCCTCAAACATTAGAAAAATAATATTAGATGCACATGCACATATATCAATGCTAGAAAATGATAACTTAGCTAACAAACCCACACAAAAATTAATTAACCAATGCAAAGTTACCCTATAAGGTTGCATCTCGAAGGGCGTAGCATACCACATTCCTCTAATTTGGCTAACTAAGATGGTTGTGTTGTATTATATGGTTGATTTGGCTAGAAGGATGCACCCTTAAGGTAGGTGTACGCATTAGTCATTGGGTTGGATGGAGGGCTAGCTAGATGATATGGATAATATTTTGATAGGAAGTGAACAAGAGGAAGGTGACCATGTTCCCTATCAATTCCTCCTAGTTTATCTTGAAAGTTTCCCCAATTTCCTCCAAACTTGAAAATATGTCAATAAAATGGAAACGGATTTGAATTTATAAATTGCCAGGTTAAGAGTGGATTTGTATAGAGAATTGAAGTAGGTAATATATATAGGATCAATTACTATCTTCTTCAAATCTAGTAGGAAATCCAAATATAATCAATAGGGACCAGACTGTTGAAATCTAAGGATATAAACACTTTAGGGGGATTCCCAAGTATGTGCTACTGAGATCCTTTTCAGGGAGGATCCTTGCAAGGTTGAGAGAAAGAATGAAAGTATTTATTTAAATAATGTGCCTCCTGGTTGATGAAAATTGATTAGAGGATTATATAAACTAGAATTATTGTGCTACTATGTTGATAATGTAGATTCCCATGGTGTGCTACTTGGATATTTGGATTTGGCATAAACGTGACTCCCTAGATTAGAAGTGTTTTGTGGTGATAAATTTGGTGATTGTAAGTGATCATACACAACCTAATAGTAGAGTGAGAAGCTAACGTGTTCAATGTGTGAAAGAAAGAAGATAGGTGTTGCAAAGGTGATGTGTTATTCATGTGATAGTTGTTGTTGTTGTATTGAACTATAGATGTTTAGTAGGCATCCATTAATTTCTTATCACCCATATATGAGTATGTTTTATAGAATGGAGGTGTTTCATTTAGGCTTCAATGCCTTTAATCCACCTATATATGTGATTTTATGATATAGGAATGGAAAATATAGTTTAGGAATATGAGAGTGATGGTTTTACATTTTCGTTGAAAAGAATAGGTTCATGAATTAAGCATGCCATGAATAGATATATCTAGAAAATGGATTGTAGTATACGCTAGAAAATAATGTGATGTTATGCATATCCCTCCTTGTGAAATATAGGTAGAAAAGAGGATAGATGCATTAGAGGCTCGCATATCATATTGTAAACCCATGGATACCTTAACTACAAAGGATGCATTATGTGCAGTTGGAAAGTCGGATTTAAAAAAAAATAGTGTCTATGTATTAAATGTCAATATGATTGCATGGAATATTACTTCCAATGCACAAAGCAATGGATAACTAAAAATGTATACCTATGATATGTTGCATCCACTACCTAAAGAGTAAAAGTGCAGCCTCAACCAATTGATGTATGAAGAGTTGTCAATTCTATATGTGTTCATTGTCCATTACCTAAAATAGGAATACTAGATATTTATTCATATAAATTGGTAGATATGCATCGCATTTCATAGTTGTAGTTGTTGAGAAAACTATAGCTCTATGGGAAAAAGGAATTAGTAGAGAGCATGAAAGCGAGAATTAATAACGATTGTAATGGATATCGGGGATTGTATGTTGGATTAGGGTGAAATAATTAAATAGGAATGGGGTTGGCCTATTGTGGTTATATGATCTTTCTAGCAGTGGGTCTAAGTAAAAATAAAGGATGAGAAAAATGAATGAAAATAGAAGTTGAAAGGTTTTGTTCTATTTCAAAACATGGTAAGCATGTTAGCATAATATGGATCACTATTTTATTACTAATAATTTATTTCAAGGAGTAATTCTTAGAATTCAAGGGGAGAGACATCACAATCTATGGTGTCTTGGAAGGGTTTGATGAAAAACATTACACCAAAAAAATTTCTAATCAAAATATGAGGTACATCTTGTTGGATCCAATGTAGATGCCAAGGTGAAGGGTGTGGGGTGGTAAGAATTTTTAGGTGAGAAAGGAAGTTTTGAGAGATGAAATTATTTTGGATTCCATTGACAAGGATAATGTTAGATTATTGGTCTTTCAATTGGAATTTATGGGTAAAAGGGAATGTTGGAGTTGATTCAAATTGGTCATGTCTTAGCAGTGGTAAAGATGGGGTGGTGGTAGTAAGAATGGGAAGAGAAATAATTTGAAGAGGATAAGAAGGTTCATGGGAATAGGGGTTCTTATAAAATCACTTTTTTTATCATTAAAACATAATTTTTTAGAGGGCCTTTCCATTGTAAGCATCAACATTCAAAAACATCACAAGTTTGGATCTTTTGATAATGGAATCATCATGGAGTATAGAGGAATTAGGGAAATGGATATAGATAATGGATTTTTCATCTTTTCAAGGATAGAGAATTAGGGAAGTAAAAGTGTTAGGGTTGGAGCTATTTTTAGGGTTAAGGTTACTAAATTCTATAAATATATTTTTCTTGTTAAATATTTGTTCAATGGCTAGGGCATGGAGAAAATATACATCTACGGAAGTGACATCAAACATACATAATTTGATAAGAAAAATAGTAGGAAAAATATACATTAACTTAAGTACAAGTAGTCATTCAAGATATCTGATTTTAAGTTGGAGAAGAGTCTTGGTGAAAACATCAAAAAAATGTTGGATAGATTTCTCTAGGTCTTTATGAAACTATAACAACATTCACACTAGGTTAGATAAATAACCTAGTGAATAAAAACTGCTTTCCAAGGCCTAGAACAAGGTTTCCCATGTATTTATGATTGTAGGATGATTTATAGTGCTCTATTCTTCATTTCACTCCACATATATGATATACATACACATAATCTTAGTGATACTGCCACTAGGATATACCAAGTCCTTCTAAACTACTTCCTACAAGGAGGCATTGTTCTTTATTCATAGCTGGGCATGTTTAGAAGTACGTAATGGTGCTCTATATCAATAAATTAAAAAAACTATCTAGGTTTCCACCATACGTAGGTATTGACATTTTTGTGTGAATCTAGAAGGTGTTTGTGGAGACTGCAGATTGCAATCTAAGGGATTTAGTGAGAGCATTGGACAATTATTGGACTACACTTTGGAAAACAATTTGTACATCCTCAAATGATTATGAAATGTGAGGATCCATTTAGATAGAGAGAGAAGGATACAATGTGTAATATCTACAATTGAAACCCTAGGTGATGGATGTCATTAGGGTTTCTTGTAAGAATGGGTGGTTGGAGATTTTGAGGGTGATGCATCCCTGGGAAAGGCGGTGCATCACAATTAAAAGAGTTGGGATGGAGGGAATCCTCCATAATACTTAAATAAGGGTGACATAACACAATAGGACATCTTGGGGTGGGAGGGAAACGTCTAGAAATATTAATAAGTAATATATATGGGGATACATTTATCTTGAATAATAGTTGCACTACACAACATTTCAATGGGTGGAGGCAATGACAAATAAAATCAAATGAAGAAGGTAGATGGGTGGATAATGGCCATTACGAAACCAAAAGGACCAAGACATATTAGTTGAGGAAGAGAAATAGATGATGTATGGTGGAAGGGAGGCTTCTAGATAATCCTAATGTATAAATGAGAGGGATAAATTCAAGATGCTATTGCTTTGCAACCAAATTATAAGAAAATACTTACTTGCAAAATATATATATATATATATATACCCCCTGCCCAAAAAAATGTCACTTACATAAATAAGAGATAAACCATTTTTATTAATGAGGAAAATTCCCTTCTTATAGGCTTTCATATTTCACGAATTTCAAATGATTAATCTAAGGATGCATGCCGCTCAAAGACTAGAACACAGTATTATATGAACCTACACACAACTCAAACTAGAAAATTATGCCCTAACTAAATAACTTACACAACAATTAAATAATTAATGCTAAATTTCCCTAGAAGATTCCTTCCTCAAGGGAGTATTTCCCCTCATTCTGTAGGATAGTATTTGTTGTATTGTTTGCTAAGTTAACTAAGTTGAATGAGTTGATTGGAAGGATACACAATACACAGAGGAGAACCCATCAATGTTTCCATTAAGTCAATAATTGTTCTAGCTAGACTTTCATTGGGAAATATAAGGCTAGAGGAAGGTTCCCACATTCCTTATAAAGTACGCTATCATTTTTAATCCAAAACCCAATGGCATAGATGTATGATTTTGGACATCATGTTGTCGACCATTTGAAAATCAACTTCCTTTTTAAAAGTAGATTGCATTTCGATGGATATCAGATAGTAAAGTAGGGGGAGAATAATCTCGATGTTTGGAGAATTAGGTTTCATTTATGCTATGTCCCCTTTTGCATATTTTATTGTTCCTTGTTTGTAGAGTCTCTTGAGAGTGAGTAGTTAGATATGATCACTCTCAAGCTTCTTTGTACTAAGTATGAATTGCAGAATTTTACTATGGTTACAAATATGTGAATGTTTGGATTGTTCACATCACTTATTTCCAACATTTCTATCTTCTTAGCAAACATTTATCATCATACGGTTTGGATATAATGAAAGTAGGACTTGGAAATCAAAATTGTGTACCTTGCTTATATAGGTTGGTCCAAGATTTTAGTAACCCTTCAACTTCGGATTCCAAACCTTCCACTCCTTCACTTGAATACTTGCAAAATAGAAACAATACCTTCCTCAAAATCTTATTGCTACAGTAAAATAAATATGAATTGAGACAAAGATATATGCCTACATTTAACCATACATTCCACCTATAAATTTGATATGCTTATTTTTTAAAGAATGCTTCCAAATTGCATATGTAATAGAAAGCATGAAAATTTTTCTTAACAACAGTTAAAGGTGAAAATAATGGAAAACAAATCGTAGTAAATCTCACATTCAAAGCAGCAATATGAGAGTAAAATATCTTATGTTTCTAACATGTCTGGAAATAAAATAAAAAATATGTAAAGTTGTAAATTTGCGTCTATAAATAAAAATGTTTTAAAGAAGCTACAATTTAAAATAATGTCATGATATTGCATCATTGCTCTTATCTGTGTCCTGCAAATACACATATGTTATCGATACTTATAATTTCTTGGAACAACTTCCCTTGATTTGTGGAGATTGACAATGTCTACATTTGATTTACCTTTCAAAACATCTTTCAACATACTACAAATATTTTCCTGTTGCAATAATTTCATGTTAGTACCCCTCAAATAAAGATTTGTTTGTTTATGAAAATAAAAAAAATAAGCTAAAAAAATACAGTCTCAGTAGTCTGTCTCAATGAAGAAAAACAACATTAATAATGAACATTTTACGTTTGATGAACATTTTTAATTTAATAATGTAAATTACAATAATATTCAAGTAAAATAATGGGTAATAAGAGTTCACCTGAGGAAACATGGAGAACACTAGAACAAAGTATATAAGACCATCAATCACATCAAAATGCCAATTTTTCTTTTGAATTTTTAAAATGTTTCCAAGGCTATCTGTAACAAGTTCCAAGGGATGAGTGAAATAGAAATAGTAAAATTTCAACACTACAAATATATACACCATAAGAAATTTTATAAGTCATGGAATACATGCTATGACAATAATGCTTCAAATAAATAACTGTGAGAAATGGATAATTCATTACCATTCATTGAGCTCCTCTCTATTTCGAGAATAATTTAACATTCTATACTAAATAGGGCCAACCAAGTGAAGGTGGAATCTCTTATCCCCCCCTCCCCCCTCACATCACTCTCAATTCCCCATACCTAATGAATGTACTTGAAAAAAACAATTTAGTGCAAATTCATGTAGATTTCATTGCAAACAAACATTTACCACTCATTCAATAAAAACTAACCTTCATTAAACTATTCATTCAGTCAGTCAAGACATTCATTCAATAAAACCTAACCTTCATTAAACTATTCATTTAGTCAATCAAGACATTCATTCAATAAAAGATAACATTCATTAAAGCATTCAATCATTTAGTCAACACATTTATTCAATAAAAGCGCATTCATTAAACCATTCATTCGTTTAATAGTCAAAAAACCATGCACGACATTATATTATCAAAAATAATTACACAATATTTCTTCAATCAATTCTTTCTAATTTTCTTCTCTTTACAAAATCAACAAGATACGCATCTTCTAGAATTTGTCGTTCGGTTCCTAGTGCTTCATCAACTTTCCCTAATGTTTTCCTAGTAGACTGCCCGCCACGTGGATTTTGCGACAAGGGGTTTGGATTTGCTACAATAATGTGAAAATGTTGCATTAACATATTTTGTTATTATAATTACAAGTATTTCATTTAAAAAAAATATTACAAAGTTGGTTTTTTACCTATTGTGGCCACATCATGTTCTTCATATTCTTGTCTAGGCTCAACCTATACAATGTGACCCTTTACATACTCTGCAGCTGAAATATGGAGAAGTACAATTAATGTTCACCATCTGCAATGCAATATATAAAATTGTAGCATATGCATAAATTCATTACCAAGATTCGAAGCATTATCTTCGATCGCTTGTTGTCCATCATCGACATTAAGGGGATCATTAATTTCCTGCTCAAAATAAAATAAATATTTTATGTCAATTATTTATAATGAATAGATTGCATAAGCAATAAATATTCATTAAACTATATATATTTTATAGACCTGTGCACCAAATGGATCACCAAAAGACAATTTTTTCTCAAACAAGTTTTTTTGGCATTCAACAACATCTTCAAAGTTGTGTTGGAAGCCAAGCTTCAATTCTTCCTCAGTGGGCACTTCTTTGAATTGGTCGGCCTGGATATTTGCATAATGTCATTAATTTTACATTTTGCGACGCATTAAAATGAAAATAATTTGCAATTTATTATCTGGATGCATTATTGGGTTTTTGATACTTTCAATTCGTGCTACCAAATTCAAATAACCATCGGTCCCAAGCTTGTGCTGACCAATTTTTTCTAGTCTTGCTTTTTTGGCCTTTGATGTGTCTGACAACCTAATCTAGTGTTGAAATACATTAGATGTTCCAAACTCGATATAAAAATTAATAATAATAATTTTTTGGATTACATTGTGAAAACTATTGCATATCTCCGTATGCCAAGTGGTAGCTTTCCTTCTTTTATCAAAGCCCTCTCCTTTCCATCTTCTACTAGGCATTTCCACTCCCTTGCTGGAATCATCGGAGGGTGCTCATACCTAGGGTTCTTTTCTAGGTGAACCCTATATTGGTCTTGGACAATCTTCATATTTTTTCCAACATTGTTTATGACCTTTTCTCGATCAAAGGTCTCATTGCCAAATAGGCCAACCAATCGATTACTCGACTCATCCTTTAAATTTTTTCGTTTGTCTATCCCGCATTATGTGGATGGTGGGCCTGAATATTTCCAAGTTCAAATCATTTAAATGTTTATAAAAAACATCATTTCCTCCAAAACAATCATGTCATCTTTAGTTGAAAAAAAGGTTGTATCGGTATATTACAATCAAATCATAAACACTAATTTGAACAATGTATAATTACCTGGGATCTTCTCTATCTTTATTGTAACGAGTTCTTCATTCACCAAAAATGTTGTTAATATTGTACATGTGCTAGTGACACGGGAATATCCAGGAAATGTTGCATCAGGATCATCAATACTAGCAGGCTCTGCATCCACCCCTTTTTCTGCACGATCTGGTGTGCGCAGTCACCAGCGGGTTCACTCTCTGCTGGCCTTAGGGGTGTCACAGAACTTGTTGTCGATTATTCATTTGAAAACAACAGTGCATGAATCATTTTACATGGATTTGTTTGCTTATGTAACGATTGATCTCCACGAGCATCACTGGGCCCAACGCCGCCTTAACCTCTAGTGTGTGGTCATAGAAAATCTTGTAAATACAAACCGTATTTTTTAAGTTCACTATCATATAAAAGTAAAAATTATAAAGTTATAAATTAATTTATATTATGATTCAAGATTTCATAACTTACTTGCAAGGCATGAGATCTTTTTACCAACACTTCAACCTTGGATTTAATCTCCTCTATCTACGGAATAATGAATAGAAGATGAAGGATATTGGCATTAATTTTTTTCAAAATCTTCCCTATCACTTTACCCGATTCTAGACAAAAACCAAATGTAGCATCATTCAACAACTCATGCACAACAAAATCTATTGATTGTTGTGATTGTGTTTCATACATTGAATCATTGGTATGCAACAAAAATATATAAAACATTACTGACGTGTTAAAGCAATAGACTGAGGAAAAAAGTATATCAACAAAACATATATATCATGATAGATTCCTAAAATTACAACTATGTTTACATGATGCCTAGATGATGATGTCATCTGATCCACAGCTAAGGACTTTCCCCGATCATCCACCTGCAAAAAAAAAAGTAGAAAACATTATCATAATAAAATCAATATACACACAATGATAGATAACAAAAAAAAATTATGCTACATACTATATTGGTACAATTTTGGCATTTTTAAATTGTACAATTACAATCAGTTTTACATTTTCCTCGAGGTTGTTATCGTCTGATCAACAGTCAGGTGGCTTCTCTGATCGACACTCTGCATCAAATATAGATAAGATTATATAAACCAAATGAATATACTCATGAAAAAACACAACAACAGAACTTTTTGTACATATTAAATTTGTACAATGCAATCGTTGTATACCTACCGCCTCAAGGTAGGTCTGGTGTCATCTACTACGAGGGAGGTGCCCCTCACAGAACCTTGCATCAAAAACATGGAAAAGTTTACATAACGAAACCAAAATACTCACTGAAACAATATAATAACAAAACATTTTGACGTATTTAAATTGTACGATTACAATCATGTTTTCTTTTTGCCCCAAGGCTAATTTCGTTTGATCAACAACCGGATGGTTTCCTCTATCAATACTCTGCAACAAATATAGATAACATTATATAAACAAATGAATATACTCATGAAAAAACACTACAAAGAAACTCTTTTTTCAAATTATATTTGAACTGATACAAAGATGTATGCATGCAGCCTCAAGGAAGTTGTACTCTTCTGACCAGTTCCTGGGGATCAGATGCCTCGATCACTAAATTCCGAAGCAAATATAGAAAAAATTTTAAAATTATAACAATTTACTAACGAAAAATACTTAATAGGTTAAATTAATTAATAAAATTTTGGATAAATTGTTGGATGTACCACATCCATAGTAATCGTGTTTGTATCTACTCGATTTAAATTGTAATTAATAAGAAACTCTTCTCCTGCAACTATTGATTTAATGGCACATACAAATACAGGATTTCCTTCATGCCCCTCAAATATGTAGGTTGGGTTACTTAAGTGTAGAACTTGGTTGTGTATTGTTGATAAAATCCACAATATTCAGAGTGGCCTTTGTCCTTCTACCAATGTACAACGTTGCTCCTTTATTTTGATCTTTGTCTTTCAGTTGTAAATCATTTGCTAACAACCCATATCTACGCATACTTCATGTATATTGGATGAGGCATGTCTAATCTTCATGTATCTTAAGCTCTTGAGTATGAGCTAAATGCACTATGCTAAATTGGTGGGAGGTTTTCTTAACTAGATGGTATTTTGCTCTTATTTTCCAATTTTTTTCCCATGGTGCAGGTAAACCCAAACATGTATTTTTCAGACATGTCTTCCTCGAGTGAGGGGTGTTTAGGAAGGCTAGAGAAAAGTGATACATCTAGTAGGTCTACAAGGGCTATATCAACTAGATGTCAGAAGGTCAGAAGAAAAGGAGGCACAAGCCAAGATGGATAAATAAACAAAAATATAATATTAAAATAATATAGGGTGGTATTTTATCAATTAGATCACTGCAATATCTCCCGTGTCCATAACCTGGCACCCCAAAGTAGTATGTACATGCATAGTGCATTTATCTCATACTCAAGACCTTAAGATACTATGGGCCCCTAAATGACAAGGAAGTTAGTCTCTAGAGAAGGCTATTGTCATTAGTGATTTTGAGTGACCCTTAGAGACCCATTCCTTTCATTTTTAATGGTTTTTTTGCTTTAGTGATTGCTCTCTTTGTGGGACCATAAAGGAAAATGGCCTAAGACTTTATATTATGTGTTTAGTAAGATATTGTTTACTTCAATTTCTTAGTCTTCTATATACATTTATGGAACATGTTTTTATGTTTTTTAAAACCTTGAGGTTCAAAAGTTTGTTTTCAATCACTGGTGGAATGTAAGACTTAAAGACTACTCTTGACTCTGTTTTATGTTATGCTTAGCAAGAACCTAAAATAGATCTTCCTATGCAAGGTATGCTTTCATTTTTTACCTAGACATTGACAGGTTTTTCTACTAGTATGTGATATTATGTCTACATTTTATTATCATATTGTTAGGATGAGACACTTATGCTTTACAGTATGGTATTTGGTGAAGGTGTTATGATTGATTCCAAGGCTGTTGTCCTTTTCAATATTGTTCATAACATTTGGCCTCACTCATATTAAGGGAAGAACTACACTGCAATTGTTTCGTAACTTTGTTTATGTTTCTAAAAAGCACTGCATTGGGATTGGAGATGGGATTCTAAGTCCCACTACACTTAGTAGTGGGACTTAAGCTTAAGGATTACCACTAGGCATGCATTTTCAAGAATACCACTGATTACTGAAACAATTATCTTTGTTTATGTGGAAATGGATGCTCTGGACAATGAAAAGAGGAAATGGTGAGATAAGGGGATTGTCCAGTCTCTTTGGGATTTCATGATAAGTACACCCCGGATTATGCCCTGAAATAGAGTTATGATAGTGTCGCTATATGATAGAATGTGTAAGGACTTTTAAGCATGATGGAGATACCACTGTTCAAATATCAGTTATTGTCATGGCTGGAGTTTCAAGCAAACATTCTAGAAAAGAGAATAGTAGTTTGAACTAGATAGAATGAGCCATAGAAATCATGCTCGATCTCCAATACTGCTGAAACGGTTTTTTTAAAGGAATAACATGGCCATTTTCAATTTGCCTATGCCAAAAGGACCTGCAAGCTGCAAGTTGAGTATTGGAGTACATATTTCAAGACTAAAAAAATAGTAATATCAAGCTTATGAGGTATTTGTTTTACAAGCAGTGAAGACATGTTAATTAGATGTTGAAGAAGGGGGGTTCTACTTTCTATGCACAGTCCAAGGGAACTTCAATGAATCTCCCATATGTGACACTTGTTGACTTTAATGTTTGATAAATATTAATGTTTATTTAAGGGTTCCTTTATGAATTGATATATTTAGTATATTTGGAGTAGGAGTTGCACCTTTGTTCAAAGACCTGTATCTATGCCTTGGAGGAGAGAGTACCTACTATTTGAAGATTGATTATTGGGGAATTTTATTATGTGAGAGGGTTTTTGTTTTTAAAGATGAAAACACCTTGAGGGTTTTTTTCATACATGAAGAAAATGGTCCTATCCTATCTTTATACTTATTTAGGGGCTAGTCTAATCGTAGAAATGACACTCCTTATCTGGCTATTTTCAAACCTGTAGAAGCTACACAAAATGATGGTGTAGATCCTAATGTTGATCTCCAAGCATATCACAATGGATGTGGATGGTGATATACCCTTGAAGGAATGTTTAGAATTGATAAGTGTTCATATCAAATTACAATAATTGAACAACCCATTTGGCACACATCTCGACAACACACAAATGAGAAGTGGAAAAGAATTGTTTGTTTTCCTGTGCAAGCTAAGCTATGCATCCTTTGGAAGGGTGGCATGTCTAGGCCTAATAATGGAGATGACCCCTTTTATAATTGGAATGAGGATCAAGTAAATATGTGCATAAGTGCTCACAAGTAAATAAGTGCATGCATATGCATATGCCTTTTGTATTTTATCTTAAGAAATGTAATCTAATATGACTCTAATGGTTTTGGTAACAATTTTTCCTCCTTAATTAAAGTTTCTAAATCATTGTAATTGATCTTGACATTCCTTTATAGTTTTTTATTCTCAGTTATAAACCTTGCACTAGAACTTGTAAAAAGCTTTGTCCTTTGAAAAGTGAATGCCTCTCACAAATTCTTTGAGCTTGGCATAATTGATGGAAGCCCATATGAGTCCTACATACAAAAGGGAAAAAGACTTGGTTCATCATACACTAAGAAGGAGTTTTCCCTATATAGGATGATGCATGCACAATCAATTTTGGATTTCGGTATCAATGAGCTTGTGCTCATTTTAGGTTGTTTTGGGCTGAGGGGTATAAACCCTCAACAATGTTCAAATGGTGAAAAACCTATATTAATAGATAATTCTCTTCAAATCTTACTTGTTCATCAAGAAATATCCAAGGCAAGGGGGAGGGGTGTTGAAACACTCAACAATGTCCAGTGACAAACCCATATTAAGCTATATCCAATTTCCAAAAAATCATAAGCCTCAAATTAGGGAGTGCTTGTACTATAGCCACATGTATAGGTTCAAAAAAACGAAAGAGGGTAGAACTTCACCCTTAATCAAGCGAATAGACTCTCCAAAAACTAATTCTCTCCCTCTAGGAATATATATACCATCATTGCACATAATATAAACACTTAATGAGAAACTTTTCCCTAATCTGAGGCTGAAAGAGGATGAATAGATGCATTGAGGCTGGAAGGGTGAAGTGAGGAAAGGCTTAAACCTTCAATCTGGTTATTTAGAGCCTCTTCAAAGCTATGCTAGGTATAACCCATGGATCTAGGGATGTGACCTTCCTTCTAAAAAAAATATGAATTTACAACTAAGGAATCATGATGTGGCCTCCTTCACAGTGTTGAAACAATGTTGAGACCAAAACAAATTTGAGACAGAGGCCTAAAGATAGTGTGTTGGTGTTTTGATGTCTTCTTATTCTCACTGGGTATGCCTAAAATAGCCTTTGAAACCTGTCATCTGTCATGATATTTAGATGCTTACCCAACAGAAAGTTTGGCCTTAGGGATGACCAGATCTGGTGTGTTTTCATTACCATGTTGTACCTGGATATTTTCATGAGGTACTATTGAATACAATTATTGATATCCTTGTTGGTATATAATCCATTGATATGTTTGAAATGTGATCCTTTTGTGCAATGGCCTTTGACTTGCCCCTAAACGCAGAAATCAAGTGCATGGTCATAGATATTTGATATTATGATCCATTCAACATAAAATTCTCCAACATGAGCCATGAATTTGAAGTTTCCTGTAAGAATATTTCTTATTTCTCCTTAACCTTATCCATTTCAATAGAAAATTTGGCAGATAAAACCATGGAACTTTGCAAGTTGTCTTGCCTTTTAATCTGTCACGTCCCCATGCCTCCGACCGGTAAAGAGGACACGGCCCCAGATTTAACCACCTGGGCTACCAGCCCCATGAACATGTACATGCATAAAATTGCTGAAACAGAATGCTTAAACTTGTACATTGAACTTGAACATGTACACATGAACATTTATCATGCACAGATGCAATTATCTATCAGACATAGCAAAAACATCATACATTCAAACAAGAATTCAACATGTTCATAACATTCATTAACAGAAAATATGGTTGCAGAAGTAGAAATGGTTAAGATCACTTATCTTATGAAAACTTCGTTCCACAACCAGCTACGTCGCTGCAATGTTCCACCCAACCATAGGCCAATGTGCTCCTTAATCTCTCAGCAATGCTGCCACCCCTAAGCTGGGCATGATTCTCCAAGGAATAAGGGAACTAGCAGGCTTACACATAGCCAAGGATATACAAAACACACAGCCAAGCCAATAAATTTGGGTTTATCAGGCCATCCAGGAGTTGGGAAAGGCTCAGTGCTAAGTTGGTGAGCTCATTACACAACCAAGAACGCCTACACCAGAACTAGCCTGACCTCTAAGAAACCCAAACACACCCCAACACAAAGAATCAGTCCCTTCTCTGCTACATAGTCCCTTAGGCCCTGAATTCCCTTCTAGTGCTCTTCAGGGGTGATGGAGAATAAGGCCAACCCTCTAGCTCTGTCTGTGTGGGTTCCAGTCACCAGGTTTATCAAGCAAACCAAGCTGTTGATGTATATGTAACTTCAAAATGTATTCATCTATGTATCTTATGTATTGTAACCCGATGTTTATTCCGGGATGTTTCTATTATGTATTTGAGTCATGTTGTCATGCCTCGATGTTCCGATCGGGAGGATCAATAATGTAAACAAGTCATGTCAAGTCATTGTTAAAGTCCCCATAGTTTCGGGGCACTAGGGTTATTATACACTCATAGAGATGTAGGCTCTAGTAAGTAATTGTTAAGTTGGGCCGACATGATTGAGTGCAATTCAAGTGAACAAAATAATATAAATAGAGAGTGAGAGTCTCTCTATTTATCACTTGTAACACACATCATTCACTCACTCAAGTGTGGCGCATTAGTGAGGAAGGAAATACTGGGACTCGACAAAAGAAGAAGACTACTGCTTTGGGGCGTTTACTGTTTTGGTGATGATTCTATCTCTGAGGAAGTTACGGGGTTTACTCCTTTATGGTTTCCCCGAGGAAAACTCTTTGTGTCTCTTGTCTCTTGTGATGTGCTTGTGTTTGATTGTTGTACTTGTTATTCTCTCAGTAAAGATCCTAATATAATACTAGCTTAATGTTGAAAAACTAACATGGTATAAGAGCTAACCTAAGAAGAAGACATTGTGCAGCTACAGAAGCTAGGGCTTCTTACTTTTTGGGTCTCTCTCCACAATCCATCAACAAAAGCATCCTAGGCTGACTCTCCATTGAAGGGTGCATCTTTCTGTCGAAGTGGAATTCAATTCCGATCATTTTCATTTTTCGATGCAGAAATTAGGGATTCCTACAAAAGAGGAATTTTTGAGTGATACTAGCATATTATTTTTATCCTCATCAAAACCGAAGTTTATAGACCTCGATCAAGAAATTTGGTTGGGTGAAACTCCAGGAAAGTCAAACCCTAGTTTGACCCCGAGCTAGGAAAAACCCTAAATACTAAAACTGATAAGTTTTGGTACAGTCACTATATTCTAAGATTGGTGAAGTCTTAGAAGCGGGAAATTTCAGGGGCTGAAGCTCAAATCCTAATGAACACTGTATCCAAAAAACAGCCTCAGATTCACTATATTCTGGGAGATATGATCCCTCCACGTTAGGGTTTCAGCCTCTTCCAGAATTCATTCCTAAACAAGAGACCTGGGGATAATTGCAATATCTTGGGCTACAGAGGTCCAAATGGAATTCCTGAAGATGTCCTAGAAAGGACACGGACCTTAATTTCTATGGTATAAATATTGAACTCAGAAGATGAACCCGTGACACATGGAATTCCATACAACTTCATTGTTCTGAATAGTCCTGTAACAGGTCACCTTGGTAAAAGGATCATAAATCCCAAATGGTAAAACCAATTCTGATGAAACCTATGGTTTTAGATCAGTGACATGTGAGGTTACCTTAGTATGAAATTTCATACATAGAGGATCAGTAATTTCGGACATATCACAGAAACAGTAACAGGCATTTCTGCAGAAGAAATTGGAAATCTAGGGCTTCCTGTTCCGGGAGCTTCCCTCCACTGTTTTCAGAAAAGGAGTACATTAGACAGCTCCATTTGAAGAGATCTATCTGTCTATCCAATTAGATTTGAAATATTCCAAGTTTTTAAAATTAGGGTTTCTATGACAAACCCTAGATCAGCGAGCTCCAGAACCAAGATGGACACCTCAAATCGGTAAGATCTAATCCTTTGCTATTTTCATTTGAGGTTCTCATTTCAAAGTGATCTATCACATTAGATTGGTGAAGCTCACAACTTCCAAGCATAGAATTATATGATCTCTCTGAAGAAAATGAATTGGACACCTACATGAGTAGAGAGGTTCCAGTTTCAGAGGGAGATGAGGCTAGAAGCCTTACACAAGAAGAACTTGGTCAAGGCCAAGAAGATCATTGTTGATTCAGTCACGAATCAACTTGTACTACAAGTGTCTCCCTAAAGACACCAAAGAGGTTTGATTCCTTGACCAAGCTATTTGAATGGAAGAACAGAAATCAGAATATGACCTTAAGAAACCAATTGAAGAATGTGAAGATCCAGAGACCATGTAGTCATAAGAGTCTCTCAAATCAAGAACAACTTGAAGCGGTAAAAGAAGAAGTGAAGAATGCAGAAGTGGTGATGGCCACCTTGAATAGCCTCCCAGGATCATGGGATTCATTCATGCAAGGAATGTATGCCAGAAGGAAGTGATTACTTTCAGCAGACTCCGAGAAGAAGAAGAAGCTCGACTCATAAGAAGAGAAGAGAAGATGGGGGCAATTGAAGATCAAGATCTCATCATCCAAAGAAGATCCCTCAATCGATGGGGAATATGAAGATCTCAACTCTTGAAGAACTTCTTATCCACCTTAGCATTTGGATAAGAAATGATGTGATTATGAATGAAGAAGACGATGAAGCTGAAGGCTCAAGAAGGGGTCTACCCATGAAACAAATAAAGATAAGTATTCAATTGACATTTCATGATATTCTTTTGTTATGCATTTGTTTATATTCAGTTGATGTATTATGCATGATAGGATGTTTGCATTAATGATAGTATACTACTAATATGCATGTGATGGGTAAGTAGCTCATGGTGCTATACAAATTATCCATTGCTACTTATCTAGAATGAAACCTCTTTGCTGACATATTGGATTAGTGCACAATCTCAATGTTGTCCTGGTAGAGATGGAAGGCATCTAGAAAGTTTCAGTGAGATATGGATGAATGTTGTATTGGCTAAAGTAGTTGCATGATCATATATTTATGCATAAGTATTTTCTAGTATGAATATTCCTTATGAAATGTTCTAACCATACAAATGCATTTGACTTGTAGGAAAGACTGCATACATAATCGCCTACAAGCAAAGAAGAATGAAGACTTGTTCCGAAGAGCAAGTGACGACATTTCAAAATAATATGACGAATGCAGTGACATCATTGATGCAGAATCTTCCAACTATAAAGAAGTAACCAACAAGACCAATTCAAGAAGAATGATGTCTAGGATGCAGTATCGAGACCTGAAGAGAAGTTCATAGTTCCATCATGCAGTAGATGGAAACATCATGGGATACAAAGCAAGATTCGTAGCACGAGGCTTCACACGAAAAGAAGACATATTTGCAGCCACTGGAATTGAAGTCACATGACATGCATAATCATGTGTGCAAATGAAAGAAGGCCTTGTACGAGTTTAGAAGACACCCATGGGGTAACACATACATGATGAGCTTGATGAATATCTTAACCTTTGCTACAAGGTTGATAAAGGATGACAAGCTCACAGATAGATGTGAGAAGAACTTTTGAAAAAGTTCAAAATAGAGGATCTTGGTATCCAATGATCCTAGATGGATACTACTTGTCACTCCAGTACAGAATGTTTCAGTGCATAGAGTACGAAAGATAGAGGGAGTATGATGCTTCGCTTCAGAGGGAGTGACTGTAGAAGATCCTGAGGTTAGACATGGTATGACAGGATGGATAGATTAATGATGACTCTAGGCTTTACTGAGAGTAAAGAGGATTCCAACCTTTGCTTCAAGGTTGAAGATGGAAGACCAATGATGCTCCTATTATGTGTCGATGCACTATTGTTCTAGGCATGGATGTGTGGACAAGGGAAGTATGTAGTAGAGATACTGAATAGGTTCGGGATGATGTATTGCATGACCACACTATGGAATCGAACCTGAAGTTGTTAAGTGATGCTTCATCAGAGTCAGTTGATGCTATGATGTATTATCAAATGATTGGGTCATTGATGTACCTGAAGAACACGAGACCAGACATTCGCTTTGTTGTGAACACCTTGAGCCAGTATTTGACAGATCCGAGAAGTGTTCACTTGACTGCTGCAAAGCATATTCTGAGGTACCTGAAGGGTATAGTTGATTATGGGCTCAAGTACGATGCAAATCAAAAGATTAACCTAGAGGGTTATGTTGATTCAGATTGGGCAGGCAGTGCCATCGACAGGAAGAGTACTTCAGGATGTTGCTTCAGTATGGGATCAGGTGTGATCTCTTGGTTTAGCAGGAAGCAATCATGTGTGGCACTGAGTACAGTTGAAGCAGAGTATGTTGCAGCTTGTTCAGCCAGTTGTGAGGCAGTATGGCTGCGGAAGCTACTGTCTGATATATTTGATCTCCAGTTGGATGCTACTTGTATACATTGTGACAACCAGAGTTGCGTGAAGTTGTCAGAGAATCTAGTTTTCCATGACAAGTCAAAGCATATCGAGATCAAGTATCACTATATCAGGGATATGGTGCAAGGAGGAGCAGTGAAGCTCTAGTATGTTGCGACGGAGGAACAGATAGATGATGTATTGACTAAGCCATTGGCTAGGCTGAAGTTCGAGTACTTCAGGGAGAGACTTGGTGTTCTCCAAATAGAGGTTCCATCCAAGAGAAAGTGATGAGACCCATAGCCATTCTGACATGGTGAGAGGATCGGTTCCTTCCATGGTCAGATGTAAGGGCTGAGCCATTCTGTCATGGTGATAGGGTTGCTCCCTTCCATGTTAGATATGAGTGCTGTCCATTCTGTCAAGTAGGATAGATGTAAGGGCAATTGCGATTCTAGGAATGGAGGCACCTGGTCAGTTACCAGGATCACTCAGTGTAGGACTGAGTAGCCATTCTGATGTGATAGAGGGATGTGTTCCCACTTGATCAGATGTAAGGGCTGAACCATTCTATCATGGCTAAAGGATTAAGTTCCTTCCATGTCAAATGTGAGTGTTGGCCATTTCGACAAGCAGGTCGGATGTAAGGGAAACTGCCATTCTCTAGGAGAATGGAGGCGCCTGGTCAGTTACCAGGTAGCTCAGTCGAGGACTGGGGGCCATTCTGATATGACTGCTGGGATGTGTTCTCGTAGGATCAGATGTGAGTGCAAGCCCTTCCATCACTATGATAGGATGTGTTCCTGTCTAGATGGATGTAAGTGTAGATCCTTTCTGGAGTGACTAAGGGATGTGTTCCCACGTGCTCAGATGTAAGTGCTGAAATCTCTCATCACTGTGATAGGATGTGTTCCTATCTAGATGGGAGTCTTCCATCACTGTGATAGGATGTGTTCCTGTCTGGATGGATGTGCCTTTCTGATGAGTACGTCAGATGTAAGTGCTGAAATCTCTCATCACTATGATAGGATGTGTTCCTATCTGGATGGGAGTCTTCCATCACTGTGATAGGATGTGTTCCTGTCTGGATGGATGTGCCTTTCTGACAAGTAGGTCATATGTAAGTGCTGAAATCTCTCATCACTATGATAGGATGTGTTCCTGTCTGGATGGGAGTCTTCCATCACTGTGATAGGATGTGTTCCTATCTGGATGGATGCGCCTTTTTGACGAGTAGGGAAGATGTAAGTGCTGTTCCTTTTCATAGATGTTAGTGATGTGATGTCCTATCATGCTAGTGAATGTGAGTGCCGGTCCTTTCTAATGTGACTATAGGATTGGTTCCTATATGATCAGATATAAGTATATGATCAGATATAAGTGTTGGCGTGCCTTTCTGACGAGCAGGTCAGATGTAAGTGCTGGGTGAAGACCTACATGATGGGTAGGCCTACAACCAGCATGAAAAAGGGCTGGCTCTGTAGAGCTTCCTGTGATGAGAAGAATCATGAGATAGCACCAATGATGATCCAGATATAGTGATGACAGCCGGTGATGATCCAGATCGAGTGATGATCTAGATCCAGTAGTGATGATCCAGATCAAGTGATGATACAGATCCAGTCTAGTGATGTTGATCCAAATTGAGAGATGATCCAGATCCAGTCCAGTGATGTTGATCCAAATCGAGTGATGATCCAGATCCAGTGATGATAGCCAGTGATGATCCAGATCCAGTGATGATGTTCCATGATGATCCAGATCGAGAGATGATCCAGATTCGATGATGAAGATGACTTGAAGATGAAGATGACTTGAAGACGAAGATGACTTGAAGATGAATATGACTTGAAGACGAGATGATCTAGCTGATACAGAGAAGAAGACCAATGCTGATAAATTGTGTCTAGTGAATACCTTCCTAGTTAAGAGGGAGTGTTGATGTATATGTAACTTCAGAATGTATTCATCTACGTATCTTATGTATTGTAACCCGATTTTTATACCGGGATGTTATATTATGTATTTGAGTCATGTTGTCATGCCCCGATGTTTCAATTGAGAGGATCAATAATGTAAACAAGTCATGTCAAGTCATTGTTAAAGTCCCCACAGTTTCGAGGCACTAGGGTTATTATACACTCATAGAGATGTAGGCTCTAGTAAGTAATTGTTAAGTTGGGCTGACATGATTGAGTGCACTTCAAGTGAACGGAAGAACATAAATAGAGAGTGAGAGTCTCTCTATTTATCACTTGTAACACACATCATTCACTCACTCAAGTGTGGCGCATTAGTGAGGAAGGAAATACTGGGACTAGACAGAAGAAGAAGACTACTGCTTTGGGGCTTTTACTGTTTTGGTGCTGATTCTATCTCTGAGGAAGTTGCGGGGTTTTCTCCTTTATGGTTTCCCCGAGGAAAACTCTTTGTGTCTCTTGTCTCTTGTGATGTGCTTGTGTTTGATTGATGTACTTGTTATTCTCTCAGTAAAGATCCTAATATAATGCTACCTTAATGTTGAAAAACTAACACAAGCCCCCATCCTTGCTCCCAATACAGCCCGAAGACCAACCATTGCATACATGCAATTACTCAGCAATTCCCGCTTAAACAGGAAAAATGAATCCCAATCTAATTGCAATAGTCCCCAAACGCAACAACAAACACAGCTCAGGACATGGGGAAAGACAACAGCTCCAAAACGTATCAGCATACATTACCAATGACGTGGGGGAAACAATGACCCATTTTGCACAACCAAAGCTGCTGGGAAAAATGTACGCAAACCACACTGGGGACGAATTTACGGTCTCCCGACCGGTGCGTGAAAAACCACAATGCAAAACCCACAAATCATCCCATGAGTAAAGGACAGAGCCACACCATTCTCAAATCTGTAAAGGAAAAACTGCATGGGTAAAACCAGGAAAATCCTGTGCGTGAGAGAATAACGAACATGCAATGGTTCATGCGCGAAGGTGAGCATCTCGGTTATGTGCGTGAATGAACAAACAATGGTGGAGAATGAACAGACCACGGAGATCCTGCGTAGTGGAGAGTGCGTGAGTGTTTCAGCATAGGCGTGGAGAGAGTGGGATGTCCGCGTGTGAGTGATGGAAGTGGTTTCTTTTCCATTGTGAATTCAACCATGGTGGAGTGTGCAAGTGGGTGAGGACTGACAATCCTACCACCCCACTCCCCAAAGACCATAACTGCCTCAACCACCAGCAACAATTCTTAATGAAAGTGGTTGGAATAAAACAAAGGAAGAAGACACATGGGTTTTTCCCTCTTGGCTCAAGGTTGACAATTTCCCCCACATCCTTATCCTTGTGAAAATCATTCCCCTTTCTCATTTTAGTTGCTGCGATCATAACTGGTCGGGTTCATTTTAATTAAATATGCATATTTACATGATGTTGAAACTTAATATGTGCCGCATGCCCCGATATACCATCAGTGACAAGTTTAAACCCAAAACATAGCATAATCGATCAATGGCAGGACCTTGGCCTTTAGCTCCTCACCATGATCATTTACAACATATACATCATGTACATTTAATGCAACGGGGTCAAAACTAGGGTGTTACATTCCCCTCCCCCTTCAATAGCACTGTCCTCAATGCTTACAAAATTTGAACAAAACGCTACACTGGTATCGCCTCAATGTTCTGCAGAATTGAAAAAAAATGGATGTGCCAATCGCATGGCATCCTCCAGCTCCCATGTAGCCTCTTCAGGTCCAAAGTGCTCCCATTGCACCTTTACCTGACCTATGGCTTGGTTCCGGAGCATTGTGACCTTCCTGTCGAGGATGCGCATTGGCTCGAATCGGAACTCTCCCTCGGGTTCCACCTGAATCACATCCCAATTTATCACATGGTTAGGATCATGTACATATCTCTTAAGCAAAGAAACATGAAAAACATTATGAGCTCTAGTGCTAGCAGGCAATGCAAGTCTATATGTAACTGGCCCTATTATTTCAAGCACTTCAAATGGCCCACAATATCTAGGTTACAACTTGGCACAACTTCCAAGCTTCAAGGAACTCTTCCTTGCCCTCACTTTGAGGTAAACATGATCCCCAATGTTTGTGTCAGAAATTGTTTCCAAGGCTATGAAGAAACAAGCCAACACAATCTCAAAAAAAAACTCAATAAAGTAAACTAGGTTTTAGGGTTTCTGGAATGTTTTCTTGGTTGTAAATTTGGTGACCAACAGGGAATACACTCATGAGCTAAACAAGAACTGAATCATAAGCAAGTAAAGACAAATATGCATAATATAATCATCAAGTATCAATCATAATATAGTCTTAAAGTTCATTCAGGACTGATAAGCATCACAAGTAAAGAAACCATGAACCAGCAATGAATATATCAGTCAAGTAGCTAAACAAACTCAAAATGAAGCTAAAACATATACTGAAGGGTATCAAGTGTCATATATTTCATAATTTTTCATCAAATACATATAAGAGTTATGATACTTAGCTCACAAATAAGTCCAAAAGACCTCCTGAAGTTCTCCCAAAATCAAACCCCACTTCTGTCTTTCTCATCTATCTAAATACTATTCCTCAACAAAAATTAGTTAGGGTTAAAACCCTAACTATCCTCAGCTAATTTACTCGATGAGATAAATTTGAATTACAATTTACAAAATATAATATTTTTCAAAATATAGTAAACCACTAACTAACTAAAGTGTTTCTCAAAAAGACCTAACTGATTAACTGAGAAAGACTAACTGACAAATTCAAAGGTCCTTTGCAGCTTCAGCTAACAATGTTATTCCATCCAAAGCTTTTGCTTTCTTCCTGGCTCTTTTCTGCTCATCTTCCATATCATCTACACTTCTTGTGATTTCTTCATTTTGCTGCTGCAATTCTCTGGCATTCTGCTTCAGCTCTATGCATTGTACATCAGTGCTTCTTTTTCTCTTCAAAGCCTCCTTGGAAACAGCTATTAACTCTTGATAATGTTCATTGACTTCCTGTAAATCCTCCCTCAGCCTTTTATTGGCTAGGATGAGGCCATCATTAGTCTCCTGCAGATAATCCATTTGATATCTGTACTGTTTAATAGTTCTTTGCATGTTTTCCCTTTCTGAATCAAATGGCCTCCCTGTTATGGTCTCTTGTGCATCACTGGGCATCCATGGTATATTTAGTTTCCTGAAAATATCCTCATCTTCTTGTAGTAGATTTGCAGAAATATCAGGAATACTAGGGTTTTCCTGACTTGCTGCTTCAGCAGTTGTAGCTTCATCTATTAACAGCTGGTCTTCATCATAAGAAACTTCAGCTTCTTTTTCCTGTTGTTGTTTTAACAATTCATTTCTTAATTCAAGAAATATTGCAGATAGCTTAGGCTCGGGATGACTTGAATCTTCTACTGGCTGTAATGGATTTTTTCCTTTTTCAGGATGAAGAGCTAAACTTTTCACAACTGTTTCTTTCTTCCTACTGCTCACTTTGTCAATTTTTTACTCTTCATCTGCAGAATTATCATCACGAATAGTCACTCCTTTGATATTCAAGCTAGGGTTAAGCAGTTTCTTCATATTTAACCTTAACTTGTTCCTTGGCCTACTTTTAGGTCTCCAAGCTGGAGCCAATTCTCCCATCATCTTCAAGCTTCTTCCTTGGTGTTTGACTGTAGAAAACTCCATGACTTCAAGTCTGTTCTTCTCTTTCCTAGGTATGACTGTCTTGTTTTCCAGAGTGGAAAATTTCTTACATGAATCAACCCTAACTTCAGTTTTGGCAATGGATTCACCTTCCCCCAATAAATAACCTTCATCCTCTGATAGGATAGTGATGGGACTCCTTTGCTGGGCTTGAATATCTTCTTCCTGTACAGCAACCTTTTCTATGACAGCAGCTTTATCTTCACTGAAAACTTTTGTAGGTGCCATGTGTTGCATAGGCTGCTCTTTCTTTTCTGTAAATAATGAATATTTACCTATAATGTCAGTTGAAAACATTTTAGGTTCATTATCATCCTTCAAGAGCTCTGGTGCTTCCTCAAGCTTAACCTCTTTCTTGTCTTCAGACTTGACCTTCTGACCTAGTTTCCTCACCAGGACTTTCCCTTTGTCTACCTATTTTTTAATTTGCTGATCCTCTTGTTTAACTTGAAAACCAGACCAGAAGAGGAATAAATCCCAAGTTTTTCCTTCACTTTGCAGGACAGTACT
>LPNX010534499.1:455084-478889 GCA_001517045.1 Pseudotsuga menziesii | reverse complement strand
CCTTGATGATAGATCTGAAATAATGGGTCTCCATCACTTATTTATAGTTTTGGAAACCGGTTTAGGGTTAGGGTTTCAGCTGTTTAGGGTTTCAGCTGTTTAGGTTTTTTTCCTCCTTTTCCTCATTATTTTATATTTTTTCTTTCTTTTTGGAGAAATTTTGGATATTTTTGGAGGAAAAGAGGGTTTTATGGCCTTTTGGAGGCTTTTTAAGCCTTTTGGAGGCTTTTTAGATGGTTTTATGGTAGGAAAATGGACAAATGAGCCATGTAATGGGGTAGATGAGGTAGTGAACCCTTTTTGGGTGTTAACAGATTGCCCCCTGATGTGCGAGGGTAGGAGCTCATCGTATGGCCGATGGACATCATAAGTCATGCATGGTTTTCCTGGGGTGTGGAGAAGAGAAGGAACCAACTGAAGCCCGGAACAGCGATCTCGAACCACCTGCAAGGACTGAAAAGTACATAACCTCAATAATGGATGAGGAATCATCTGATCGACGAGGCGGGCATTCCCATGCTCGTATCAAGATACATAAAAATAACTGTGAGGCCCGAAAAGAGGGACCTGTAGGATATATAGAAAACCACTGTGTATATCATAAGGGTCCAGAAGGGACACAAATCTAGAACATACTGCTGGGCTGACCATGTCTGAGCTGAACAACTGATGCACTGGAATGGCAGCAATGCTACTGAATGTGGTACCAAAGGAACTGATGCACTGCTAGATCAGAGTGACAAGGGTCACACTCGCAATGGTACAATGATCTGGAATTGAACTAGGTACTCGAGGAAGCATGGAACTGGATGGCTTCCGAATACAATCACCAACGCAGCCCGGACATCCATGGGAATATATGACTGGGCGTTCCGAAGTGACTCACCAATGTGCTAGAGTTGGGGGAAATCCGGGGTCTTCGACAAATAATGGAATGGATGTAAATCCTGCGCGATTCTCAACAATGCGATCAAGGTGCTGAATTCGAGCATGTGAGAAACAACCATTTGGAGAGGCAATGATGACTCCTCTCAAAATGGTCTGTAGGCACTCACCACAGATGGTGATGGGTCCAAGACGCAGGGACCTCTGGGTCTATCCTCTGGAATAGAGGGGCTATCGTCGACAGAGGGAGACCTGCAACTATCAAGGCAATGATGTTTCCTTGACAGGAGCGCGAGGTGCAAAACCGAAATGTGATAGTACTGGTGGCAGGGGTGATAAACTGGGGGGAATAACTGGGCAAGTAGAGTAGGTGGACTCAAACTTCCTTTGTTCAGAGTATGATGGCGGGGATGATCGGGCAGCATATGAAAATGACTGGTGGTAAAGGGATCATAGCTATATAGGATCTGAGGGTGACTGGGCTGAGGGAGACTCAAGCTGTGGTAAAATGGCAGGAGACTTGCAGAATACTCTGAACAAAGGCGACCTGATTGGGGGTGCTACCGAGAGGATCGATCATAGCGCCAAGAGGCGCGGGGGGACTTCTTCATGGGTTAGGGAACTAGAAGAAGTGTGGATATAAAATGGTACTGTCATGTGGATTTTACGAGCCCATGACAATGCATGCTCGTGGTTGCTTTCAATTTTAAGGAGTCTGAAAGCAAATAAGAAGACTCTGAATAAATGGAATGGTACTGTCGTGTGGATTTTACGAGCCCAGGACAGTACATGCTTGTGGTTGCTTTCAATTTTAAGGAGTCTGAAAGCAAATAAGAAGACTCTGAATAAATGGAATGGTACTGTCGTGTGGATTTTACGAGCCCAGGACAGTACATGCTCGTGGTTGCTTTCAATTTTAAGGAGTCTGAAATAAAATAAGACGACTCTGAATTAATGGCCAAGCAAGGAGGAAGTGTTCAATCAAGGAACATTTATTATGACCAGTACTGAGGGTGGGGGGGAACACTGGTGGGCCTCCTTGCAGGGTGAATGAATGGTGGAAAAATAACGAAACATTTGCAGTATGATAGGAGTGGATGGCTCATGTAAAAAGTGTGGAACAATCTGATGACGGCCGATGTGGCATGCAAATCGAGGCAGCAAAGTGTCAGATCACAATGTTGAAATGGTTCCAAGTGAGAGCGAGAAATGATCTCAAGCATTATCACGAGCGCGGAAAAATGAATCCGGCGATATCAACAGTGTGAAAAATGGAGAACGGCCGAAGTGGCGCGCAAACCAAAGCGACAAGGTGTCGGGGCACAATGTTGAAATTGTGCCAAGTGAGAGCAAGAAATGATCTCAAGCATCATCACGAGCTCGGAAAAATGAATTCGGCGATATAAAAAGTGTTAAAAACGGAGAGCGGCCAAAGTGGTGCGCAAACTGAGGTGACGAGTGGTGTCTAGACACAATGTTGAAATTGTACCAAGTGAGAGCGAGAAATGATCTCAAGCATCATCACGAGCTCGAAAAAATGAATCCGGCGATATAAAAAGTGTTAAAAATGGAGAGCGGCCGAAGCGGCACGCAAACTGAGGCGACGAGTGGTGTCTGGACACAATGTTGAAGTTGTACCAAGTGAGAGCGAGAAATGATCTCAAGCATCATCACGAGCACGGAAAAAAGAATCCAGCGATATCAACCATGTGAAAAACGGAGAACGACCGAAGTGGCACGTAAACTGAGGCGACTAGTGGTGTCTAAAAAATGGGCAAAAAATGACGTAGAAAAAATAATGCTACGAGGTGACCATCGTGACGGTCTCGTCGTGCTGATTCCAAAACTGTAGCTAGAGATGAACGGGACGCTGTTTCTGACGAACGGGGGGTACATCAGGCCATGTGTCAATGTGGTGCTCTATAATGGCAGGGTCAAGACCGGGCATTTCGGTATAGGACCAGGCAAAGACATCGCGGAATTCTCTGAAGAGTTTGTTGTATTCCTCAATTTCTTGCTTACTGCAAGAGGCTCCTAAAGTGATGAGTTCGGGGGTGCCTCCTGGGGCAGCGATGTCAATTTGGATGACAGGTGAGATGTTGGCCATGTTACCCTCTTCGAAGGCGTCAGGAGCAGGGATAGGGTCCTTGAACCAGTCGACCTTGGAGGGATGGAAATATTTGGATTCCACTGCAAATTAGGTAGCAGTGTTAGAGGAGGGTTCATCTGGGAGGAAGTAGGAAAGATGGTGCATGTCATCCCAGGGATAATCTGGGGCAGTGAGAGCCTCAAGAATCTCCTCATCAGTACGGAATGTTTGTGTCATCAAATCGGTTGACGAGGGAGTAGTGACGAAAGATATCATATAAATGGTATTAACCTCTTCGGAAGAGGAAGAGTCCGGGGGGTGGATTTCCTCAATGGTGGGTGGTGCCGTCTCGAGATCCAGATTGTTCATCTCAAAGAGAGCTGCTCTGTAATCGGGGAGATCAGGACAGTGACTTGTGTAATGCCTGTAAACACCGCATATGGCACAGGAGTGGTTAGTGCGCAGGGATTTGTCGCGAGGCTTAGGGGTTGAATCAAGATGGACAACCGGGATAATGGGGTCGTCGTCAAGCATTTGCATGTGTTCCTGTAATGCCGATAACTGAGGACATAGGTGAGTCACATGGCCCAAATCATCGCACAGCGCGCATTTGGGAGGAGCACGAAACACAGGGGGGTTTCTGACTGTCTTAAGCGGTGGGACAGCAGTGTAAGGTTGAGGGCCTCTGCCCCCAGTGGGCTTGGTAAGAGGAGGGGGGGGGTTCGTGGAGGACGACGGGGTAGCGACACCGAGAGGTGGTTGACTAGTAGTGACAATGGGTTGCACCGGTTGCAGGACGACATCTGGTGTCGGGGGACGAACGAGAGGCGAAAGATACCAAACGGGTAATCCTAAGGTTAACCTGGGGAGGTTGAGGGTAGCCATGACCGGGGCGCTAGCCACTCCTGAGGGAGGGAAGAGGAAAGGAATGGTATGAATGGGTGTAGCACCAATGTGACTAGGTACCAAAGGGGGTTTAGGCAACAAAGGTGTTTGATTAGTAGGAGTCCGCGTGATGTGGGACAGGGTACATAGATCGGATACTTCAGTGGTGGGAGACAGGGGTGGAATAGATGGGAAAGTCGAGGTCATTGGTGCATCTGAGTAAACTCCGGGACCCACTGAAGACACGAATGAGGTGGTGGCATCCGAAATAGGTTGTTCAACCATGGGGAGTACGTGCCCTATAGAAGAGACTACTGTGTTGGTGGCACCTGAGATAGGTTGTTCCACCATGGGGAGAACATTTTCGGGTGCCGCAGGGGCATTGGGATCGTGGTAAGTAAGTTGGTCAACCGTGACCACGCGTCCCTCATGGGGGAACATCATGATACGAAAAACGGTAGAAGCGACTACTCGCATGGCATACATGTAGCTGCGGCCAAGTAAAAGGTTATAATCAAGTTGGGCATTGATAACCTCGATGTTGATTAGGATGGTTTTACCAGCCAGCTGGAGGGGGACATTGGTCAATAGGCCTTGTGGTTGAGATGAACGGCCGTCATAGGCTCGCAACGCAGTAGAGGACTGCTGGAGAGGGGGGGATCCCATTTTCTTCCAGATGGAGATGGGCATGACACATGTAGAGGCACCTTCATCAATAATGCATCGATGGACGAAAAAATTCCGGATGGAAACAGAAACTTGGAATGATAAATTGGAAGGCAGGCGAGGTTCGGATTGGTCCAAATCAAATGCCATTAACTGCGAATCAGTTGGATCGATAGCTCCAATGGCTGAGAGTAAAGTCTTACGCTGCGAAGGGCAGTTTTTCAAGACTTCCAACGCAGACATGGCTGCGGGGGATTGGGCTAAATCATCGACAATGTTGTAGTTAGATGTGGCCCGTGCATTGGGGTTGTTGTTGATACGGCGAAGTCGGAAACGGGCTGTTTTGGGAGCGCCATCTAGTGGAGGTGGAGGTATACGTAATGCCTGATCAGTGGGATGAGCGTTAGCGGGGTTATCGGCTGGAGGGGCTGCTGGGGTGGAGCCATATTGGTTCCGTCGAGTCTGGAGGTTGACCTCATCGGAGGACATCATCAACAGATGGTGGGTACCTGAGTCAAATATGGGTTGATCAGGAGCCGCGTAAGTGATTTGTTGGATGGGCGCATTGGCTGGAGGGGGAGCCAATGGTTCAGTGGTCACTAAGCCTTGGTTTGGTAAGGGGTTTTGTAGCACCAAAGGTGGCTGCTAAGGTTGTGGGGGATTGGGTGGTGCTTGAGGAGCCGCTTGTCCTTGGCGTAGTCTATCAGCAGCCAAAAGTTGTTGGACTCGCTCCATAAGTGGACAAAAATGGCTGTAGTGGCCATAGACCCCACAAACAGAACAAGGATAGTTCGTTTGCAAATTAGGATTTTTAGCCTGCTTGGGCGGGCGATCAGGGTTTTGGTTGGTAGGGGCCGCGTTATTATTAGCGGGGGGATTAGGGTGTTGACCAGCTTGCTCGGTCTGTTGGTTGTTCCCACGATTTCGGCCTCTGCCACGGTTTTGTTGGCCCTGGTTGCGTTGGTTGTTCTAGTTTTGCGGTGGGTTTTCTTGGGCGTAAACCTGCCCTTGGGTAGTAGGTGGATTCTGAGGTTGCGTAGGTGCTGGAGTAGGCTGCGGTGGATAATATGGAGGTGGAGGCTGCGCTGGTGCAACTACTTGAGGGGGTTGTTGATAGTGCTGTGGAGTGGGTTGTGGGTTTGCCGCAGGGGCTGGCTGTGGCTGATAATAATGAGGTTGGGGTTGTGGTGGTGCAAGAGCTGGTGCAGCCTGCTGATGATAGTAGGGTTGAGGTGCGATCGGGGGGGCGTAAGCGGAAGTTATATGGCCGAAACACTGAGGTGGACAGGAGGGTCCATGGGAATGGTGTTGATGTGGCATTTGAGCATACGAGTTGGTTGCTCCGGACTCGGATGTAGCCCGCTAAGGTTCAGGGCCAGGGGAAGGACGGGCTACGGAAAATGGTTGAGGCTGCGAAGAGAGACGGCCAATGATGCCGTCGGCAGCGTGGGATGCCCCTGGTGCATCGTGCTGGGAGGGATCACCGCGGGGGGCATCAGGTATGATGGTATAAAGATAACCTGACTGGGCATAAATGAGATCAAACTGCTAGGCTTTAAGGATAGCCTCTTCCTCCGACTGGGGTCTTTCGGCTACCACATCCTTAGCAATGAGCGGAAGGAGGGATTTGAGGAACCAATCTAGGAATATCCGGTCATCTAACTTGATTTTGCATAGGCTATGGCGTTGCCCCATTCGTGAATGTGGTCTGTGATATGGGTAGCCGTGTTCTGCTGGCAAGATAGGAGGATCTCAACGCCCGCGTCATAGCGGACAGGTAACTGGAAGAACTGTAGGAAGGTCGAGGCCAGGGATGTAAAGGTGGCATGGGTTCCATGGGGCAGCTCGATATACCATTTGGCAGCAGAGCCAGTGAAAGTGCGTTGTAATAAACGGAGGCGAATGGAGTCATCTACTATGGAGTTGGAGGAACACCATAGATGGAAGGACATGATACGGTTCTGTGGGTCTTCACCTGCCTTACCCTCGAACTTAGGGATGTCTGAGGGGAGCTTGGTGGGCATGTGAGGCCACGCAGGGTTGTGCCGGATGGGTTCCTTGGTTAATCTGGCTAGGTCAGGTAGATTGAGGCTAGCCATGTATGGCAAACTCGACGAAGGGTGTGACACGGTTGTGGGTTGGATCAAGTTGGGGCCGATGCCCCCAAGTGGAGGGGTCATGTGAGGGAGGTTGCCCCCAACTGGGGGAACTATGGTGGTATAGGACGGACCTGCACCCCCAGAGATGGTATGAGTCACTAATGGAGTGGGGACCGGTATTCCTGCTACGGGAATCGGTACTGTGAGGGGGACAGTAGAGGGGGCCCCCGTGGAGGGCATACCCAAAGTAGGTGAGGTATTGGGTGTCGTGGTGGATGTGCCACCAACGGTCCCTCCCATTAAGGGAGTGGGATTCACGCCGGCCATGGGGCAACTAGGGGCGGTGTAAAGGGTGTTCTCGGATTCAGGCTCCGAGTCTGATGTAAAATAAGGGGCGTCAGAATCTGGTGATGGAGTCCTATGCCGCTGACGAGTGGAGTCAAGTGACAAGGCTCGAGATCTACGATGAGTGGTATCAAGTGATCCATGCTATGGGGGCTCGCCTCTGAGGCGCCGAGAGTGTCTCGGGGAAGCAATGGTGATAAAATGATGTCAAATCTGTGTGGGTTGAGGTAACTACAAAACAGCTCAAAAAACTCTAATGCAACCGAGTGTGCAGAAGGAGAGCTCAACAAATGGGGCGCTCAGGCCAACAACACCTCAAAACACCCACTGTAACTGCGTGCTACAACATGCGGAGTATCAACAGAAATGGTCAGAATACCGAAAATAACAGGTTTCCTACAAAAATAAAAAATGGTGGACTCGCTAAACCAAAAGGAGGTAAGGGAGCATGCAAACACCTAACTAGTAGTATTATGACTCAACTAGACATATCCTCTGCAAGGTGATGAAATCCAAGTCAGACAATATGAAGAGGAAAGTCAAGTGGCTAAAGTATCCCCCTACCGGGAGGGACACCGGGTAGTCAAATCCTAGAAGAATGGCAACTAAGATACCCCGTTCATGACACGTCCAGAAAGGTAAATCTGCCACTTGGTCCTTTAACCGCAATATTCCCTATACAGGGATATTCTGAGAACTATGAAAGGTAGCCCTTCAGTTACTGAATGGAGTTCGGTATTCCACTCAGACCTCCGGAACCAATCTCATGACTTAAACCCTCCTAAGGGAGAGGCCTTCTGATAATCTGGTTGTGACCGTGTCAAAAAATACTAAGGGATTTTGGTTCCCTAAAGGACAACAACTATGTCTCAAGTGTAAATAACCAAGGGGTGTTATTGGAAGCCTATCCCCTTGATCCTACCTAACTACAAAAGTTCTTTTATGTTCCCCAAGTGGGGTTAAAATGTTGGTTGAGTTAAGTATTTTTTAGGTCTCACTTGATTTAGATGACAGATTGTGTGCTTATGAGGTTATAAACCCAGAAAAGAAGTGCCAGGGCGACTTCGTAAATATCAATAATGCTGAATTAAAAAACTTTTATCATGCCAAATTATTGGAATAAAGAATGCTAAAAAAAATTTAAAACAATGCTGTAAAAAGATAACAGGAATAATGGTGCAGAAAAGGCTGTAGGACTGCAGGAAATATGGCAGCAAAGGGCCTGGTGTCAAATACAGCAAAAAATTGCAGCAATCAGGCCGCGGGTTTTGAAGAAACAGGCGCGCTCAAATTGCGGTTTTTTGGTTGGCAGCGGCGGTCGGACCACGGGTTTAAACGAAACAGGCGCGCTCAGATCGCGGTTTTCTGGCTAACAGCGGTGGTCGGACCGCGGGTTTGGATGAAATACTCATGCTCAGATCGCGGTTTTCTGGCGGTCGGACTGCGGGTTTGGATGAAACAGTCGTGCTCAGATCGCGGTTTTCTGGATGACAGCGGCGGTCGGACCGTGGGTTTGGACGAAACAGTCGCGTTTGGGTCGCAGCTAAGGGCTAGACAGACGCGGTCGGGACGCGGTTATGGGGCTGAAAGCCGCGGTCGGCGGCGGCCGAAAAACGACAGTCGAAAGGAAAAAACGGAAAATAAAAAGACTAAAAAAGCCAACGGAGTCGCCAAAACTGTTGCTAGGTTTTGAGCCCTAGCTTGTACAAATGAGTACCTACTAAGGACAATGGATTCCTTAGTAGCAGTTCAATGAAATATGAATTAAAAGCTATAACTTGAAGTAAAAAGATGCTAAACAATAATGAAAATTAAATCTAAACAAGTTCATTAAATAAACAGTAAAAAGTAAATAGTAATTTTGTATTAATCTGACCTTCAATGTGAAGGTTGATGAAGCCCTTTGCGGTGATCCGAGTCGGTAGCTCCGAGCTTCAAGCTGCTTCTTCTCTTTCTCCAGTGGTGGAAATGGGCCAAAAGGGGCTCTCACAATGAAAGTAGCTTCAATGGTGAGCTATGGTTTCATGAGCAATTTTGGCAGAGGCAGGATACTTGTGATTGTGGATCTTGTGAGGATCTTATTGGGGATATGGACCCTTGATGATAGATCTGAAATAATGGGTCTCCATCACTTATTTATAGTTTTGGAAACCGGTTTAGGGTTAGGGTTTCAGCTGTTTAGGGTTTCAGCTGTTTAGGGTTTTTTCCTCCTTTTCCTCATTATTTTATATTTTTTCTTTCTTTTTGGAGAAATTTTGGACATTTTTGGAGGAAAAGAGGGTTTTATGGCCTTTTGGAGGCTTTTTAAGCCTTTTGGAGGCTTTTTAAGCCTTTTGGAGGCTTTTTAGATGGTTTTGTGGTAGGAAAATGGACAAATGAGCCATGTAATGGGGTAGATGAGGTAGTGAACCCTTTTTGGGTGTTAACAAGTACTAATGATCAATTTAATCAGTCCATGGTGGAAAATAAATTGGGAAGTATGATCTTGATGCCCCTTGACTCTACTAGACATCTTCTGCAAACTTTTGAATAGGAAGAAAGGAAGGCTCATTTTGGATACACCAACCATATGCTGTAGAAACCTAAAATGGTATTTGAAGACGTATGCATATCTGCCTTCACAGGTGATATAGATTTGCAAGATTCTAATGGGTTCCACCCACTCACTTCTGAAATTTTGGATCAGTATGCCTTTGCTCCAGTCTGGGGTAACATTAGGTAACAGATACCTCTGGGCATCAATAGCAAAAGGAAACTTTTTAAACCATATCTCACCCTCATTTTTTATTCCTGTAGCTTCTGCAACTAGATCCATTGTCAACCTAAACTTTAGAGTGTCAAAAACCACCATGTCCTGATTGTAGCATTGTGTAAATTTACAGGAAACCTCAGTGTTATAACCATCTATTCTTTTGAAAAAATCCAGCCACCCAGCCTTCTGGAACAGTTCTACACAACCTGGGAATTTCTCAATCCATCTTACATCAGTGGGCTCAGCCCTATTTATTTTGCCACTTTTACCCATTTGCTTCAATGGTTGAACTCTATGACTTCTAGGGTTCTGTCAATGACCTAATAGCTGCTTTTTCTTCTTCAAACCTCTTAGGTTTCAATAACCAGCTCTCCTCAATCTTCCTTGACTGTTTCCTTTTGTTTTCTAATGCAGGTTAGGTTTTATCACAGGCTCAAGTGATTTAGGTCAATCAGAGTACTCCAAATTCTTCACTAAAACTATTAATGAAACTTAGTTATCATTTAGTCTGTTCATTCAAATAGTTGACCATCTCCAGAATGTATAATAAAACCTGTGTATTGCAATCTTGTACAAAAAATAACCCTTAATGCCTTTAAATGCAACTGATAAACTATCTCTATGCAGAAAGGGTTTTACACAAGTGATATCAGCTGTTAACTCCTTATATCAACTTGTGGTTTTAAGATCAACTGGGAATTGTTTATCCAATAGATGAGGAGATATATAAACAATCTTCGGTATGCTCATTTTCTGCTCCCATTTGCTTTAAACACCAAAAACAGTAAGCTTTAACACCTAATAAAATTAGGTCTTCCTACAATTTCAAATGTTCGGCTCCTTTGTTGCATTGTTTACAGGCAGCAAATCAATTTGTGAAATTTGGACACCACAGAATTCACAACTCTTCACCCTGTCATCTTTTCAGGTTTTGACAAGGGAATGGTTCAATATAATGCTACTTTTCAACCTTCCACTCACCAGAATGTCTTAAATAGCTATCTCTTTGGCAGGAATCTCATTTAAAGGCATAACTTAACGTTTCCCTTAACCAATTTTAACAGAATAGACTTTACCGAGAAAGCCAAACCATCGATGCCAAACGTCGTCAATCTTTCTAGGTATCTGCGTTGGATATCCTACAATGATGATGATGATGATGATGATGATGAATATCATGATGAAGATCGTGATGATGATGATGATGATGATGAAGATCATGATGAAGATCGTGATGATGATGATGATGAAAATGATGACGATGAGGATTATGATGATGATGAAGATGAAAATGAGGATGATGATGATGATGATGATGATGATGATGATGAAGATGACAATGATGATGATGATGAAAATGGTGGTGATGATGATGATGATGAAGATGGTGATGACAATGATGATGAATATGAAGATGATGATGACGATGATGATGATGACGATGACGATGATGATGACGTTGATGATAATGAATATGATGATGATGATGATGATGATGATGTTAAAGATGGTGATGATGATGAGGAAGAAGATGGTGACGATGAAGATGTTGATGAGGAAGAGGATGATGATGATGATGATGATGAAGATGATGATGATCATGATCATGAATATGGTGATGATGATGAAGACGATGATGATGATGATGATGATGATGATGATGATGGCGACAATGATGATGATGATGATAATGATGATGATGATGAATATGATGATGATGAAGATGACGATGATGATGGTGATGAAGACGACGATGATGATGTTGAATATGATCACCTAGGATGGATATTATAGTGTTAACCATGGTCATATGGGACACATTACAAGGATTTACACATTAATTCTTCTTGAGACACTATTCATGGTCTAGTTAGGGATAGTAAAGTTGATCGATGTATTTTTTCTAGGTGTGATTAGAGACAAAAAAAAATATGATGATGATGACAATGATTATCATGATGTTATTTATGATGATGATGATGATGATGTTTGATTCTATAAACCCTAACACACCGTCAATGCATATGTCTAGTCTAACCATGCCAAATTTCAGTCCAAGTCAGCACATATTTTAAAATTTTCAAAGTTGGCCCCATGTACCACATTAATTGATCAATAGGTATGGGTTTTGTTTCTAGAATTGTTAGTGTCAATCATGTTTGAGTCTATAAATCCTCCCACACTGCCAATGCATGGATCAGGTCTAACAATGCCAAATTTCATTCCAAGCCAAATTTATATATACCAATAAAATTCAATATTTTTGTCCCAATATTAAATCAAAATATATAGAGTTGATATATTAATGCATACCTTGTACACTTCAATGGAATTCATCATCTTATTCATCCAATTCATCATCTGTATCATCCAATCCAGAGACAACATTGTAAGGATTGGTCATATCATCATCCTCATCTATGTCAGTTACGATCATCATGTCATCGTCGATATCATCTTCATGGACATTGTCTGCTACATCATTTGATTCAAATAGTTATGCGACATATTCTTCTGGAACATGATCATCTAACTCATGTTGATCATCCTCAACACTATCCTCTTATTCGATAACCTCTTCATTACCTTCCTCTAGGTTATACTTTACCAACCTTCCCCTTGGATCATGTCTCACAAAAAATGACCAACCCGCTCTACCTGGAACCTTAGATTAAAATATTTGTTCACATTGGCTTAGAAGAACATAGGGCTCCGTTCCAGGCTCAAAAAACCTTGTATTTACCATGGAAAATCCATTATCATGTTCAATAATAGTTTTATTAGGATCACGTTGATTCAATTGTAACCTGTACCATTTTACAACGAACATAACTACCTTGAAGGAGTTAAAGTCACATTGAAGAATATCCTCCAGATAGCCATAGTATCGATTTTTTGAGAGTTCTAGATGTTTGTCACTTCTAGAGGAAACACTTGTCACCTCAAAGACTACAGATATCCCACAATCTCATGTTTTCTTCGTTTCATCCAACTTTTTGATGCAATATCTATAGTCATTGCACCACATAGCCTGATGGTGTTTTACCTACAACAATCCATACATGAAAAGAATACATAATGACCCAATATTTATGATTAAGTGCATGTTTATGCCATTCAGCGAAAAAATCAATGTGTACATCAATATGTTTGCAAAAAAAAATAGTGTGGTTAATTAATATGCTTGTATGCTTATCTTTTAAACCATATGCTAAATCGATTTCCCTTGGTGTAAGATTGGTATTTCCATTGCAATGTGTTTCTTTAAACAATGAAGCCACACATTCCCATGATATGTTAGATTTTTATCATTTAGACAATATGATCTTAGGATCTTATGAGACAATAACATGCACAGCAATCAATCACAAGAGAATAGACACAAATATTTTCCTTGGGGAAACCATAAAGGAGAAAACCCCTCAAATTCCTTGGAGATAGAATTAGCGCCAATGGTAGCAGTAAAACCCAAAGAAAGAAACATGATCTCCAACAGTTGTTCTCTCTCTCACTTGTGTGAGCTTCTCCTCTCTCACCTATGTGCTATAGCTGGGTGAGTGTGTGTTTCAAATAGAGAGTCTCACTCTCTATTTATATTATTTTTTGACTTGACAATCACTTACCAGGGTCGACTTCTCTATGAGAGTCTAATAACCCTAGTGCCCCACAATTGCGGGAACTTTTCCCCCTGATAAACAAGGAGGGTTAACCTCTATGACTTTACATGAATTGATTACATTAATGATTCTCCCGATATGAACATCAGGGACCAATTAAATATAATATATGAAATATACAAGTGAATACATTCTAAATTTACAAATACATCAACACTCCCTCTTAACTAGGAAGGTATTCTCTAGACACAATTCGTCAGCACAAGTCTTCATCACTGGATCATCATCAAAGTTGGATCATTACTGGATCATCATCATCAGTTCTTCTACTATCTCAATCAAATGGTGCTATCTCTCAATTCTACTCATCATAGGAAGTTCTACAGAGCCATCCCTTTTTCATGCTAGCTGTAGGCCTAGCCTCCATGTAGTTATTCATCTTATCCAGCACTCATATCTAACCATGGGAGGAACACATCCAGCATCCATGTCAAAAAGGCCCACCCAACACTCATATTTTTCCATGGGAGGAACACATCCAGCATCCATGTCAGAAAGGCATGCCCAGCACTCACATATGACCATGGGAGGCCTAGCCTATCACCATGTCAGAAAGGCACAACACTTACATCCATCAGCATGGTAGGACACACCATCTACCATCTGAGGAAAGGCCCTACACTTAAATCCATCGGCATGGCAGGAAAACCATCTACCATCTGAGGAAAGGATCTGCACTTACATCCACTGAAATGGTAGGACACACCATCTACCATCCAAGGAAACACTTTGCACTTACATCCATCGGCATTGTAGGACACACCATCTACCATCTGAGGAAAGGCTCTACACTTACATCCATCGACATGGAAGGACACACCATCTACCATTTGGGGAAAGGATCTACACTTACATCCACTAGCATGGTAGGACACACCATATACCATCTGAGGAAAGGCTCTGCACTTACATCCACCGGCATGGTAGGACACACCATCTACCATCTAGGGAAATCCTATATGCTTACATCTGACCATGGGAGGCCCATTCTTCCACCATTTCAGAAAGGCTCTGCACTTATATCTGACCATGGGAGGAACCAATCCTACCACCATGTCAGAAGGGCTCTGCACTTACATCTGACCATTGGAGGAACCAATCCTCCCACCATGACATAAGCGCTCAGCACTTAGATCCGACCATGGAAGGCCTAGCCTGAAACCATGATGGAAGGGAATAGCACTTACATCTGACCATGGGAGGCCTAGCCTACCACCATGTCGGAAGGGCTCATGGACTCATCACTTCCCCTTGGAGGGAACCTCAATCTAAAGAACACCAAGCTTCTCCCTGAAGTACTCAAACTTCACTCTGGCCATTTCTAGCATAGAATCACATCAAGGCTGATTACGTCCAAGGATATCTTACGAGCTTCACCAGGACTGATTACATCCAAGGAAAACCTATAGGACCATTTATGTCTGAGCAACCTACGTGCTTCGCCAGGATTTTATGCTCAGACAACCTGTCTCACCAGCTATGCTAGAACTCCCTCTTTCGAGAGATCTCGATCTGGATCACATATTCGAGCTTCATTGCTCCTCTTTTGGATGTTCTCAGAACCATGCAGGACTCCTTCCTACTAAACCAAGAGATCACACCTGATCCCATACTAAAGAAACACCTTGAAGTGCTCTTCCTATCAATGGCACTGCCCAAACTGAATCCACATAACCCTCCAGGTTAATATTTTGATTTGCTTCATACTTGAGCCCATAGTCAACTATACCCTTTAGGTACCTCACTACATGATTTGCAAGCATTAGGTGAACATGTCTTAGATCCTTCAGGAACCGGCTCAATGTGTTCACAACAAAGCAAATATCTAGTCTCGTATTCATCAGGTACATCAAGGACCCAATCATCTGATAATACATCATAGCATCAACCGACTCTGATGAAGCATCACTCGATAGCTTCAGGTTTGATGCCATAGGTGTGGTCATGGCCTTGCATTCCATCATCCTGAACCTCTTCAGGATCTCTACTACATACTTCCCTTGTCCCAGGTAGATTCCATCTGCACTCTACCACACCTCCATTCCTAGAAAGTAGTGTATCATATCCAAGTACTTCATCTCGAACTCGGCAGTAAGTCTCCTTCTTGCAACTTTAATGAGTTCCTATTTTCTATCAGGAATAAGTCATCGACATATAACAGGAGCATCACTAATATTCTACCTTCAACCTTGAATTAAAGGTTGGAATCTTCTTTACTCTAAATAAATCCTAGATTCATCAGCAAGCTTTCCATCCTGTCGTACCATATCGAACCTCATGATCTTCTGCAGTCACTTGCTCTGAAGTGGAGCATCATTCTCCCTCTGCCTTTCATACTCTTTGTATTGAAACATTCTGTAATGGAGTGACAATTATCTTCCTCTGCTACTAATATTCTATGTATCCATCTAGGGTCATTGGATACCAAGATCCTGAACCTTTTCAAAATATCTTCTCACACCCATCTGTGAGCTTGTCATCCTCTATAGGATTTCATTTTCAACCTTGTAGAAAAGGTTAATATCTTCATCACTCTAGGTGATCTTCAAGCTCCTCATGTATGTGTTATCCCATGGGTGTCTTTTGAGCTCGTACAAGGCCTTCTTTAATTTCCACACATGAGTATGCTTGTTAGGTGTCTCAACTCCCAGTGGCTGCAAATGTCTCTTCGTAATCTATGCCTTCTTTCTGTGAGAAGCCTCGTGCTATAAATATTTCCTTGTATCCCATGATGTTTCCATCTACTGCATGTTGGATCTTGTATATCCATATGGAATATACTATGGACTTCCCTTCAGGTCTCGATACTACATCCTAAACATCATTCTTCTTGAACTGGTACTCTCCTTCCCTTTATTCTTGGATACTTCTTCATAGCTAGAAGGATCTGCATCAATGATGTCACTTAACACTTTCACATAACTAGAGTATGTATGAGTCCTCTTGAAGTCTCGTCATATTATTCTTCATTTTGGATTATTTCTTAAACTGACACCACTTGTTCTTCGGAACAAGTTTCTTCCTTCTTTTCTTGTAGGCGATTGTACGCGATCTTTCCTACAATTCAAATGCATTAGTTGTATGGTTAGAAACATTTCATAAGGCATATTCATAATGGAAAATTCTTATGCATAAATATATGATCATGCAACTACTTTATTTAATACAACATCCATCCATATCTCACGAAAACTTTCTAGATGTCTTCCATCTCTACCATGACATCATTGAGATTGTGCACTAATCCAATATGTCAGCAAAGAGGTTTCATTCTAGATAAGTAGCAATGGAGAGTTGTATAGAACCATGAGCTACTTACCCATCACATGCATATTAGTAGTATAATGTCATTAATGCAAACATTCTATCATGCATAACACATCAAGTGAATATAAACAAATGCATAACAAAACAATATCATGAAATGACAATTGAATACTTATCTTTATCTGTTTCATGGGTAGACTCCTTCTTGAGCCTTCATCTTTATCATCTTATTCATTCATAACATCATCATTTCTTATCCAAATGATAACATGGATAAGATGTTCTTCAAGAATTGAGTTCTTCATATTCCTCATTGCTTGAGGTATCTTCTTTGAATCGTCAGCGCTTGATCTTCAGTTGCTCCCATCTTCTCTTTCTCTTATTATGAGCTGAGCTTCTTCTTGTGTGCACTCTTCCTAGAGTCTGCTGAAAGTAATCACTTCATTCTGGCACAGATCCCTCGAATGAATGAATCCCATGATCCTGGGAGGCCATTCAAGGTGGTTATCACAATTTCTGTATTCTCTACTTCTTTATCCACTGCTTCAAGTTGTTCTTTGATTTGAGAGACCCTTGTAAAATATGACTATATGGTATCTGCATTCTGTAGCTTTACATTCTTCAACTGGTTTCTCAAAGTCATCTTCTGATTTATGTTCTTCCCTTAAAATAGCTTGGTTGAGGAATCAAACATCTCTTTACGTGTCTTTATGGAATACACTTGTGGTATAAGGTGATCCTTGATTGAAGTAGCATTGATCTTATTGGCCTTGACCAAGTTCTTCTTGGGTAAGGTTTTAGCCTCATCTCCCTCTAGAATTGGAACCTCTCCACTTATGTAGGTGTCCAATTCATTTTCTTCAAGAACCAGTGAAACATTATACTTCCATTCTCAAAAAAATTTAGCTTCACCAAGCCTGTCATCAAGCTGGTGTGATGGGTCGTTTTGAAATGAGAACCTCAAATGTAAATAGCAAAATATTAGATCTTACCGATTTGAGGTGTCCATCCTGGTTTCGGATCTGGCTAATCTAGGGTTTGTCATAGAAACCCTAATTTTTAAAAATTAGAATATTTCTAATCTGATTGGATATAAATATGGGCCTCTTCAAGGCAAGCTATCCAATGTACTCCTTTTCTGTAAACAGTGGAGGGTAGCTCCCAGAACAGGAAGCCCTAGTTTTCCAATTTCTTCTGCAGAAATGTCTGATATTCTTTTTGTAGTTTCTTGGTAAATATTGATCCCTTGTGTCTGAAATTTTTTATTGAGGTAGCCTCTTCTGTCCTATTTCCAACACCATAGGTTTGAGCAGAATTAGTTTCACCAATTTGGACTTATGAGAGTTTTCCAAAGGTGACTTATTTCAGGACTGTTTAGCATAGAGAACTTGTACAGACTACCACATGTCACTATTTCATCATCAGGGTCTGTAAATTTTACCACATAAAATTAAGGTACATGCCCTATTTGGAACATCTTGATAAATTTCATTTGCACCTTTGTCGCCCGAGATATAGCAATTCTCCCTAGGTGTCTTGTTTAGAGATGAATCTTGGGAGAGGTTGGGACCCTGATTTGGAGGAATCATAGCTCCCATAATATAGAAAATATGAGGCTGATATTTTTACATAGTGTTAAAAATGAAATTTTGTTTAGCTTGTAAACATTTCGGCTTTTGATCCTTCTCCAATATCGAGATAGAGCGAATGTACCAAAACTACTCGTTTTAGTATTTTTAGGGTTTTCTGCTCCGAGGTCAAATTGGGGTTTGACTTTCCTGGAGTTTTACCCAACCAAAAATTTTGATCTTGGTCTCTAAATTTTTATTTTGAGGAGAGAAATCCTGTGCTAGGCTCACTCAAAAATTCCTCCTCTGTGCAAATCCCTAATTTCCCACAGCAGAGACTGAAAATGCTTGAAATCAAATTCTACTTTGACAGAAAGATGTGCCCTTCAATGGAGAGTTATCCTAGCCTCCTTTTATTGATGATGTATGGAAAGAGACCCAAAAAGTAAGAAGCCATAGCTCCTGCAGCTGCACAATGTCTTCTTCTCAAGTTAGCTCTGATACCATGTTTTTTTTTTATCATTTAGACAATATGATCTTAGGATCTTATCTGAGAGAATAACATGCACAACAATCAATCCCGAGAGACAATAGACACAAAGAATTTCCTTGGGGAAACCATAAATGAGAAAACCCCGCAACTTCCTCAGAGATAGAATGAGCACCAATGGCAGTAGTAAAACAAAAAGATAGAAAGATGATCTCCAACCGTTGTTCTCTCTCTCACTTGTGTGAGCTTCTCCTCTCTCACATATGTGCTATAGCTGGGTGAGTGTGTGTTTCAAATAGAGAGTATCACTCTCTATTTATACTAGTTTCTGACTTGACAATCACTTACCAGGGCCGACTTCTCTATGAGAGTATAATAACCCTAGTGCCCCACAACTATGGCAACTTTTCCCCCTGATCAACAAGGAGGGTTAACCTCTATGAATTTACATGACTTGATTACATTAATGATTCTCCCGATAGGAACATCAGTGTTACTAAGAGAAATTTCTATGGCTTGGGGTACCACAATAGACAGCTTGACTCCGGAAATCAATCCTTTCCTATATGCAAGAGAAACAAAATATCTAACACTAAAGGATCTCGATTTGTGCCTTATTCCGGATGGTTGATGTAGATTCCCATTGAGCTTTCCAACTTCAGCTTGAATTGATAAATTGCTCCCTCAATATTCAATAAACAATACAAACATGCTATATATAATCATGTTAGACCTACTCTAGGATATATAATCTATTAGAATATAATCCGTTAGGGATTATTGTAAATAAATAAATAAAGAATAGGAATCTGAACAGTTACGTAGGAATATGGATAGGCTGGTCAAAATCTCAACCACCGCCTAAAATGTATAAATATATGCATTGGCATTGGAATAATATGAATCGGGAGTTATACGTAACAAGTGGTATCAAAGCGGGTTCCTGCCATAACTCCTGCTGTTAAATTTCAATCCTGGTAGCCTGTATGCTTGCCAGTGCATTGCCAGACCTACATTCTGCCCTTTGTCCATTTGTTTCAGAGCTTCCTGCTCATCGCTAGTCTGCCCTCTCCTCTTCCCTTCTGCCATATGCGTTATCATGCATGGTCCCATCTCTGGTGAGGAAAGTTTGAGAGTTATGTTGAATGTATTCATTACCATGTTGTGCGTTGAGCGAACCATTTCCCTCTCTTACCTAAGAGCCTCCACCTGAAACCCTAATTCTGGTGATTATTCTGCGTGGAGTTACCTGATAAGTATTATTCTGCGTGGAGTTACCTGAGTCACGACCTCTCATCTCACTGCGAGCTTGATATGAAGACATTCTTCTCTTGGTCACTGTCTCATTTCATGTTGCGTGCTTTCAATCTGGTGTTGTGTGTATCTTCAATACTGAGAATCTGTCTATTTGAAACTAAAAGTTTTGAATGTATACATCACACGTCGCATTCTTGAATCTCTCTATGGAGTTCGCAATAGTCTCTTTTCAAATTTTATTTTGTGACCGTGTCTCCTCATAAATCTGCTCTAAAATTTTATTTAAAGCCCATAGAGCGTGGTGCTACTCTCCAGTTCATGGGAACTTTCCAGTTCACAATTTGAGAACTTGTATGGAAGCTATGTAATGGCTGATGCTATTTGACATTATATGTGCTACATGAGTTTGAATGCTTTTGATACTACCTGCGTTGGAGATTGATATACTGATATATGCGTTGAGACTGATCGTTGTATAATTTGCTGTACTGAAACCCTAATTTATGTGCTGCGACCTGCATGGAGAAGGCTCCCTCTCCAGTGAGTTCCTGGCCTCGAGGTCGGCCCAACTCAAGAGCTCCGTTACTAGCAATGAGCTGGCTGCGTGGACGAGATTGAAGACTGCTTGGTTGAAGAGTTGTGTGGAGGAGACTGCGTATGAGAAGAGACTGTGTTGAAGATTGAAGACTGAGCCAGATCCTGCATGAAGAGCCTGAGTTAAAGACTGATATATATCATACATATATTGCACTGATATATTGCGTGCTGATATACTGCATGCGTTGATGACTGGAGCATGAAAGGGATGATAATGGATGTATTATTTCCATAGCACTCTGTCTAGGACGTGTTCGGTGAGGAGGATGCAAACTATGAAGAGGACGGCCTGTTGATGAACTTCGACTTTCATTCAAGTTGTAATGGAATGTTAAAATATGTGAAATTGTTGTTTTTAGACACCGATGATGTATGCACTCTCGAAAGGAATGTAACTTAGGTAAAAATGAATGCGTTTGGAAGGTTCAGGTGCAAACCCACAAATCATAGTACTTTGTGATTCATTTGTTCCCTTATTACAGGCTTGGCATAATCCTAAAGGAATCCTTCCTTTGATTTTTAAATTGGTTGTTCACCTATTTTTGTTTGAATTTGTGGGCGTCTTCTTGTTTTAGTAGAGAAGAGGAATCACCGAATGTAACCTAAAGTTTAAATTGCGTGTGTTGAACTTGGGACTCTTGTGAGTGTTTCCCTCGAAGCTTGGCATAATCCTGAAGCGTTGAAGGCTATAAGAAGTGGTATAAAAACTCTTGTATGTTGCGTTTATGCTGACTGATATATGCGTTGAAGGCTGTAAGAAGTATTTTAATATTGTTGATTGGTATATCATACTTATGCTGCGTTGAAGGCTGTAAGAAGTATTTTAATATTGCTCCTGTCTACTTCCTGAAATGCTGCAAGGTGCATTTTGGATATATGAGACTGAACCTGTGGAGTTGCCTACGCATTGAGAAATCAAGCGAGCCTGTGTTGCTACAGCCTGTTGAAGACCTACTTGAAGACCGATCTCAATATTCAATAATTCTGAATACTGAGACTGATATATCGCATTGTGATACTGAGACTGATATATTGCATTGTGATACTGAGACTGATATATTACTACTGACTGGTATATTTTGTATTGAAGAAGCCTGTGTATGCTATAAACTTGCATTGTATTCACCTTGGCAGAGACTGTAGACCTGCAAGGTTATTATTTTTTATATTTCTCTTTTTCATATCAAGTTTATTATTGTAAATTACACTAACAGTTGTAAAGATGCACTCTTTGGCATCTAGTATTGGTGCTTCCCTAGCTGGAAAAGACTAATCCAAAGACCCTTCCAAGGGAGATTGCAGCAAGAGAGGACGAGGAAGAAGAAATTTCAGAGGCAGAGGGGGCAGAAGTAAAAGATCATATTTGTAGTGCAAGCATTGTGGAAATACTAGGCACACATCAGATCAATGTTGGGTTTCATGGGACTCCATCAAAGACAAACATAACCAGAAGAAAGATGACCAAGATGCTAGTAAATCTTCTGATTCTTGTATTTTTGCACATTGTAATCTTGGAATTAATGAAATGACTTCACTTTCATCTTACAAAGATTGTTGGCTACTTGATACCGGTGCAACATCACACATGACATTTAGAAAAGACTGTTTTGAAGAACTTAATGAAACAATAGATGGCATAGTTTACTTTGTAGATAAGTCAAGTATTAAACCAAAGGGAATGGGAACCATTCGACTAAAGATGCCTGGATTCCCTGATTTCTTGTTGAAGAACGTTCTCTATCTTCCAGAGTTGTAGAGAATCCTGCTGTCCATGGTGGAGATTCGACAGCAAGGCCATTCCATCCACATGTTTGATGGAATCATTGAAATAAGAAAGTCCTCTGACAACCAAGTCATCATGACTGGATATGAAGATGGAAAGCTGCTGAAGCTCAGGGTTTCATCCGCAAGATTTCAGAACTATGCCTACCTCTCTCAGCATGGAGAAGGTAATATGTCATCTAGTTCATTGTGGCTTGCAAGATTTGGTCATATAAATTATAACAGTCTTCATTTGTTGAGAAAGAATGGTGTATTTGGTTTGCCCACCATTCCCAAAGAGAAGAAAAAATGTGATGCATGTATATTAGGGAAACATAGTAAGCTGCCATTCCATGAATCTAATTTCAGAGCAAGTAGGAAATTAGAATTAGTGCATTCTGATTTATGTGGCCCAATTCCAACTCCTTCAGCAAATGGGAATAAGTATTTTATGAAATTTGTTGATGAATACTCACGAATGTGCTGGATTTACTATTTAAAGAAAAAATCAGAAGCATTTCAAACATTCAAAGACTTTCATGCATTGATTGAAAAACAAGCACAATCAAAAATTGGTACACTTCGTACTGATAATGGGAAAGAATACACTTCAAATGCTTTTGAATATTATCTTCTCCAACATGGAATTGCACATCAAACTATAGTTCCCTACAATCCTCAACAAAACGGTGTAGCAGAAAGAATGAATAGAACCATAATGAATATGGTTCGCTCTATGATGTTTTGCAAGAATGTAAAACTAATGTTTTGGGGTGATGCAGTAAAATGTGCAGCATATTTGAGAAATAGAAGTCCCTCAAATGCTTGATAACAAGACTCCACATGAAATGTGGTTTGGCCATCTCCCTTCAGTCAGGCATCTCAGAGTTTTTGGTTCCACCTGTTATGCCTTGATTCCAAAGGAGCAAAGAAACAAGCTTGGTGCTTGAAGTAGAAAATGCATTTTCCTGGGGTACGAAGAAAACTCCAAGGCATACCGTCTGTATGATGAGGTAAACAAGAAGTTTGTTATTTCCAGAGATGTTATTTTTCTTGAGACTAATAAAAATGACCAGTCCATTGAGAGACAACTTGATCATTTGGAAAAATATCCTCATCCAAAGAAATATTCTGAAAATAAATATGAAATTCCAAACCTTGAAGGGGGGATTCCTATTCTGGATCAACCTTTGGAATTTCCATATGAAGCACCAACTCCCCCGCATGAAGAAGTTCCTGCTACTTCACTTGAACAAGAGGTTCAACTGGATGATGTGATTGAGAGAATTGAAAGACTCTCAATCAATGATGAAGCACCTCCAGCTAATCAACCAGGACCATCACGGAAGATTCCTAAATCGGCCACAAAGACACTTGAAAGTGTCCATCCAAATGAAGTTGGAAAGACGGGAACGAGAAGTTCGAAAAGACATGAAGATGGAGGAGGAGAAAATAATTCAGCTGATG